>CABHPQ010175342.1:0-12534 GCA_902168405.1 Peromyscus aztecus
GTCTTATTAAATAAAAAACATGGAGCCAATATGGGGTGAAAGCCTGAGAGGTCAGAGAAATAAGATTAGGCACCAGATAATGTTACCTGACCATGCTGCAGCTTCCAAATGTGAGCTACCTCCTGTCTACCCGCGCTCTTACTTCCTTGTCACCGCCTGTCTGTACAGACCTCCAGGTCTCTATGGTTGGTACTGGGATTAAAGGCATGTGTCACCATGCTTGGCTCTGTTCCCTAGTGTGTCATTGAACACACAGAGACCCTGCCTGATAAGTAATAGCATTAAAGGCATGTGCTACCACTGCCTGACTTTTGTGTTTGCTTAAAATGGCTCTCTATTTCCTCTGATCTCCAGGCAAACTTTATTTATTAACATGCAAATAAAATATCACCACATTTCAGCACAAATAAAATATCACCACAGGTATTTTTAGTTGTTTTGAATGATATTCATACATCTACTTTACTTTGGTGTTGATGAACTTTTTGAAATTTCCTCCATGCTCCTGAGGATCATTGGAGACCAAGTCTTTCAAAGAAGGCTATTCATTAAGAAAATTTGCTTTTAATAGTAGATGTCCTATATCCATCCTCACAGATGTGCAAATTGCAAAATCAAAATAGATATATGAAAAACAAAACAATAAAACTTATTCCAAATCCTCCAATTTTCCAGTAACTGGATTCAAACTTATTGAAGCATATGCATGTTATATAAGTAATTTTATACATCTAATTTTTAAAATAATTAATGACAAAATTTGTTTTTTCTCCAGGTCTACCACAAGGAGGAAAATTCATGCATCCATCACCCTTGTATAGGAGGAGAGCACGCAGAGATACATCATGTGGCTCACAGTGTGTACTCCTTCAGCAGGAGCTATGTCCACCTGGAGACAGAGGCCGGGGTCTTGCTCTGCAGTCAGAATCACACGGTTCAGGCACATTTTATTCTGCAGGGGCCACTCTTAAGAGTGATGGGAGAGCTTATCTTTTATTACCTGGTGAGTTCTACCTCCATGTTGAGAACTACAAAGAGTTGTTCATCTCCTGACCATGTCTCTCCTTCTGACATGTTGGGTTCTAGGCTGGGTATTTCTGTCTGGATCTCAAACAATAGATTTGGCAATTAGAAGACAGCTTTGTAAAATATAGATGTAAGCTTGGAAAACACTTTCTATTGTAGGTCATGGCCAAGGGCAGAATTATTCACACTGGAAGCCAAACTCACCACATGGAGCCAGGAGAATGTGAGTGTTTTCCGCCTGCACAGTAACACATCTCCAACTGAGTTCCCCACATACTCACCAGTGAGATCTCAACAGTGAGCAACTAAGGATGCCATGGTGCTTGTGTGTCCCTGTAAACACTCTCCACAGCAAGAAGTCAAGGTTCTGTCATCTAATGTAGGTTATCACTCATACTAGGACCTTCAGGATGGAAAAGTCAGACTTCCAAACTGGGTATCATTCAACACGGGGAACTATCTGTTCTGAAAATGTTACACCTGAAAACACAAAATACTCCAAGTGATGAATCTATGCATTCACACACAGATTATCACCAAGGCAAAATGTGTTATCTTAGTGTCCATTCAAAAAAAATATGAAGGGTGACATCACTGGTCTTTAAAACACTCTAGGTACATCAATTTGATTCATTTTTATATTTTTAAATTGTGTGTGTGTGTGCACGTGCACGTGCGCATATGCATGTGCGTGTGCGCGTGTGTGTGTGTGTGTGTGTGTGTGTGTGTGTGTGTGTCTATGAGTATGTGCATATCAGTGCAGATGCCCTCAAAGTCATGGCATCAGATCCCCTGAAGCTGGAGTTACAGACTTCTGAGCAGCCTGAGTGGGAGCCAGAAATCAAACTTGGTCCTCTACAAGAGTATCAAGTGATCTTAACTCTGAGCTAACTTTCCAGTCCTTTGTTTTTATTTTTAAAGATATCTTATTTATTCCTTTGTAAGTTACAAATATTTGTACAATGTATTTTTTTAATTTATTTATTTTATATCCTGGCTGCAGTTTCTCCTCCCTCCTCTTCTCCCACCCCCTCCTCCCACTTCCCAATCCATTCCTCCTGTGTCTGTTAAACAGGCCTCACATGGCTATTAAAAAAGCATGCACATCAAATTGCGGTAAGACTAAGCACCTCCCCTTGGGTTCAGGCTGGGCAAGGCAATCCAGTATGAAGAACAGGTTCTTGAGAGCCAGCCAAAGCGTTAGGGACAGTCATTGCTCCTTTTGTAAGGAGTCTTACAACTAAACCAAACTATACAACTGTCACATATGTGTAGAGGGACTAGGTTGGGCCCATGCAGGATCCCTAGTTATTGGTCCAGACTCTGTGAGTTCCTATGAGTCAGGTTAGTTGATTCTGTGGTTTGTGTTCTTTTGATGTCCTAGAGCCCTCTTGCTCCTACAATCCTTCCTCCCTCTCTTCAGCCTAATGTTTGGTGTGGATCTCTGCATCTGTTTCCATCAGTTACTGAAGGAAGACTCTCTGATGACCATTAGGGTAGTCCCCAGTCTGATTACAGGAGAAAGCCAGTTCACTATCCACTATTGCTAGAAGTCTTACCTGGGGTCATTCTTGCAGATTCCTGGGAATTTCCTTTGCATCAGGTTTCTACCTGACTCTAAAAGATGCCCCCTTTCCAGTCATCTCTTTCAGTACTCTCCCCTGCCATCCATCTCCCAACATGATCTCTCAAGTTCCCATCCCCACCTGCCCCAGTCCACCTGCAAGATCTTTTCTATTTCCTCTTCCCAGGGAAATTTATGTATCCCATATCACTTTGGACCCTTCTTGTTACCTAGCCTCTCTGCGTCTGTGCATTATAGCATGGTTATCCTATACTTTACAGTTAATATCCACTTATGAGTGAATACATACCATATTTTACCATATTTGTCATTCTGGGTCTGGGTTACCTCACTCAGGATGATTTTTTTCTAGTTCCATCCATTTACTTCTCCTTCCTTTCTCTCTTTCTTTCTTTCTTTCTCTCTCTCTCTCTCTCTCTCTCTTTCTTTCTTTCTTTCTTTTTGTGGTACACACCTTTAATCCTACCAATCAAGAGGCAGATACAACCTGTGAGTTCGAGGCCAGTCTAGTCTACATAGAGTTCCAAGACAGCCAGTACTACATAATGCATTTACTTTTTCTTGATGTCATTGTTTTTAACAGCTGAGTAATACTCCATTGTATAAATGTACAACATTTTCTTTATCTATTCTTCAGTTGAGGGACATCTAGGTTGTTTCCAAGATCAGAGTATTATGGATAAAGCTGTTATAAACATAGTTGAGCAAGTGTCCTTGTAGTATGGTTAAGCATCCTTTGGTTATATGCCCAAGAGTGATATAACTGGGTCCTGAGGTAGATCAATTCCCAGTTTTCTGAGAAAAAACTATATTGATTTCCAAAGTGGCTGTACAAGTTTGCACTCCCATTAGCAATGGAGGAGTGTTTCTCTTGCTCCATATCCTCTTCAGCATAAGATGTCATTTGTGTTTTTGATCTTAGCCATTCTGACAGGTATAAGATGGAGTTTCAAGGTCATTTTGATTTGCCTTTCCCTGATGACTAAGGATGTTGAACATTTCTTTAAATGTTTCTCTGCCATTTGAGATTCTTCGGTTGAGAATTCTCTGTTTAGTCTATACCCTATTTTTAAATTGAATTATTTATTTTTTTTGATGTCTAGTTTCTGGAATTCTTTATATATTTTGGAGATCAGCCCTTTGTTGGATGTGGAGTTCATAAAGATCTTTTTCTATTCCATAGGTGGCCGATTTGTCCTACTGATCATGTCCTTTGCCTTACAGAAGCTTTCAATTTCATGAGGTCCAATTTATTAATTATTGATCTTAGTGTCTGTTCTACTGGTGCTCTATTCAGGAAATTGTCTTAATGCAATTAAATCACTACCAATCCACAAAAATAGCTTAATGATTGTATGAATTTATTGGGGGTATTAACTCATGATACAGGAAACTCACAATACAGGAAATAGGGATTATAGCAGGATCCGGGAATAGTGAGGCTTGGTTCATTGCTGTTCTCCAGAGAGCTCTGCCCTGATCCACACAGCATCCAAGATCATGAGATAGCAAAGGGAAGAGAGTACACATACGTTCGTGCATCCCAGGTCTTAAGGGTGTCCGACCAGGCTAAGCTCAAGGGGCAGGTACCTAGCAGCTACCTGCTGCCTCACTAGGGCAGTGCTTCAGAGTATGGCACAGACAACCACCCGCTACATTGCCTCCTGTGCCAGTGTGTTTAAGGCTACTTCCCACTTTCTCTTCTGTCAGGTTCAGTGTAACTGTATTTATGTTGAGGTCTTTAATTCACTTGAACTTGGGTTTTGTGCAGGATGATTGATATTGTTCTATTTGTGTTCTTCTACATGCCAACATGCAGTTATGCCAGCACCATTGGTTGAAGATGCATTCTTTTTTCCATGTACAAAGTATTTCAATCATACCTACTACTCATTAATCTCCTCCAACTCCTCCCTGACTACCTCCACCAGGCCCCTTCCCTACTTCCCATCCTTTTTTTTTTAACTAATTAAGTTCAGTGAGTGCTACCCATATGTGCATGTGGTATGGGGCCATCCACTGAAACCTGGGAAGTCTACCAGGGCCTGTATCCCTGAAGAAATCTGACTCATCAGCAGCCATCAATGTCAACAGCTCCATAGTTAAGATTGGGTCTCCATGCGCCGCTCCCCATCCACGCTGGAATTTTGACGGGCTTGGTGTTGCAAAGGTCTTGGGCAGGAATCATAGCTGCTGTGACTTAAGAAACGAAATCACTCCCTGTTTATTGCAGTTTTGCAAGAATTTGGTCTTTTTCCTTTGAAAGATGAAAATCTCTGTCTCTTTTCCTTTAGCTGAGGGAATTCTCGGCTTCTTGAGGCCACTTTTATGCTCTGAGATAGATCAGTCTTCTTTCATCTTCAAAACTAGATGCCAATCAATGGAAAAATGGATGTAGTGGTATTTGCTCTGCCCACGACCTTGGGCTGTATGGCCCGAAGGAGGCAGTGCTTCTTATCTTCCTAGGTGACCTCTTAAAACGAGAGGAGAGAGGGGTCATATGTTTCCTTCTTCCTTTTTCCTGGAGTGAACCTGGGTCTTCTGGAACATCACTCAGTGATCTTAACCACTGAGCATCTCTCTCCTCTTTAAAAAGAAAGAGAGAGGGGTCATGAGGCCCCTGCTTCCTACTTCCTGGCATGATCGAACTGCCAGGTGGATTCACTCCTAGTCAGAACAGAGGACGACTTCAACTGTTTACTTGGTTCTATATTTGTGAGTGTATTTCCTCAATTTATATCTTAATAAATCCCTATTACCCATTTAAAAAAGAAAAAGAAAGAAATGAAATCACTCTGTCATATCCTGATAACAATGCTCAGTTCTACTTGGCTCAACTGTCACTCTCTTAATGGGGCCTCTTCCACCTGCTCCTATTAAAATCCCAAGTTACCACTGGATCCAGGTATTCTCAGTATTCATCTTCTTGACATCCTTTCCTTCCCAAAGAGCAGTTACCACATGCAAATATATTTTCTATAATTTACCTATTTATTATCCATTTCTCTTTATTACAGTATTGACTGCATGAAACACATAAATTTGCATATATAGTTTCACAGAAATCTTCCAAGTGGTTTCTAGAAGTGGTAGGGACTTGCTAGATGCTTAACGAACTTACTGAAGAAGGGCTTCCTTGTCAGTTATAAAAACTATTTAGCTATTTCATAAAATATCCAGTTAGTTCTTCTATAAACATTAAACAGAAATCATAGCACTCATCTTGAGAAGGTTTGTGAATCACCTCAGGTTTACCAGAAACAATACAAGAGACTTCTAAAATTGCGTAATTTTCTCTCGAGAAATGTAAATACTGTGAGCATTTTACCAACTGCAAAGATACGCTTATTGTTTTCAATCGTAGCTTGCTCCTCTGAGATGATCATTAAATATCAGCTCCCTGAGTACCAGGTTGTTGTCTATGTTTTCCTTCCTCTTATCTAAATAATAAATGAAACATTAGTCAAGGTGGTTTCACCCCTTTTTATAACAGGAGTATCTAACAGATGCTGTTTGGGATGTTAAGATGTAATAGAGATAAGAGGTTAGTATGTGAATAGCTATAAATAAGCAATATAACTTTCCGTGGTGAACATCTTGGTTGAGGTATCTTGCTGTGAGCATCCCATAGCCTTCTGAGATCATTAGCATGCAAACAATTAACCACACAACAGCCCAGACATAAGAACATCTTCCACATACAGACAGTCCTCCAGTTCACTGTGTTTAGTTATTTGGGTTTTCCTGTCAGTATTCTGACCCAAATTGTCTCTTCCCATTTCCTCCAGTTCCAGTGAAAGGGGACTTTGCCCTGGAAATCCCTGTGGACTTGAGCATGGCTCCTGAGGCTAAAGTACTTGTCTACACCATCTTGCCAGATGGAGAAATGGTTGCAGATTCTGCAAAATTTGAAATTGAAAAGTGTCTTCTCAACAAAGTGAGTGATTTATTTCTTTAAATTTTTACTTGAAAAGAGAAAAAAAATGGCTTAAGGATACAGATTTCAGATACACTAACCCTGGCAATTGGTGTGTGCCTCAGTGGTAAACATACAGACATCACCAGAGTGCCAGAATTCTGTTCACAAACCCCAGAATGGCTGGAGGGTGACAAGAAAGAAAGCAAGGAAGTGGAGGGAGAGGGGAACTGAGTGATTAATAACTGGCTAACGAGTTCCAAGTCCTGTAACTTAAAAATTATTGTATTTATGCCAGGTGCATGTGCACATGAATGCACACATGTGGGGGAAAGAGAACAATGTTCATATGTCTGTCTTCTCCAACTTGAGTCCAGGAGATCAAGGCCAGGTCATGAGGTCAACAGCAGGTGCCTTTACCCATTGAGCAATCTCATAGACCCTAATGTCACATCATTTTATGCAAGACCAGTAATAGAATCCAGGCCTATCAATGGTTAGTGTATTTAGTTTCCTTCTAATTTTTCATTATGATTTTCCTATGTGTGTGATAAGGACACATAGATAAGAGAGCCTTGCTGTTATTAAATGTTATGATACAACACTGTTAAATGTGTGCTGAATCATAGATCCCAGCACTCACGTAAAAAGCCAGGCATGACTGGCAGCTTGTACAACCCCACTGCTGTGGAGGCCAGAGGCAGGAGAATTGCTGGAACTTTCGGGCTGCCAGTTTAGCTCCAGGTTCATGAGAGGCAGTCCCAAGTCTATAAGATAGAGAGTGAGAGCAGGACACACACACCCTCCTCTGGCCTCTGCTGTGTGCATGAATACATGCTCCTGCACACACGTGTGCACTAAACCACACTCACATACCAAAAATGAGCTATTTGCAAGAATTTCAGGGAGCCGAAATAGTTGTTTGTTGCTTCAGAGTTTGACTGACACATCTCCTGTCTTCCTAACTCAATCCCAGTGGTGAAAAGGAAGCAGAGCCTCGGCTGAGCTTCCGACAGTCATAATCTGGCAAGCAGATGTGCATGCAGAGTCACAGGGTGACTGGCGTGGTAGGCTTCTGGGTACAAGAGCAGGAAGCTGGCTAAACTTGATTTCCTTCCCGCAGGTGGACCTGACCTTCACCCCCACCCAAAGTCTTCCCGCCTCACAGGCCCATCTGCGTGTCACGGCTTCTCCTCAGTCCCTCTGTGGCCTAAGAGCCGTGGACCAAAGCATGCTGCTCCTGAGGCCTGAAGCCGAGCTCTCCCCTTCCTGGGTGAGTCCCCATCATCCTCTGTCCAAGAAAGGCCTGTGGTGAGGCTCTGAGATGCTGGTTCTGATAAAGTAGTGTTCATTCAGACACTAGGGCTCTCTAATGTAAAAATATCGCATTTAATGCTAAAGACATCGCTAAGGGAGCTCATCATCATACAATCCCAAGGAAAAGCTCTGAAAACACAGCCAATAAACTCAAGACAAAGCCTGAGTCAAGCACTCAGTGAGTTGTAAAGCTTGTGTGTGACCCAGGCATTCTGGCTTCTTACTGTGCCTCTCCTACCCCAGGAGTGGCTTGTCCCCTAACACGCTCATGATGGAGCTTCTCTGATGGGGGAGCCAAATGAAATGATTTACACAAATGGAATCTTATACATCTCAAGAGTTCCTCAAATAAGGAAAAGACAGAATGCTGTAAAATTTAAAAGCAGAGTACAAGGAGGTTCTCAGCTTGTTTTGAAAATTCTCAGTAGCGTAGCTCAAACCATAAACTATTTACTCGAGTCTCAGCCAAGTTAATGAGAGCAAAACTCTTCTTTCTATCATATTAAGAATGATGTTTATTGGGAAAAAGTACATGATCACTGTAATACATTTTAAAAATTATTATTGGCACTGGCCAGTAACGTATTTTAAAATGTATGTAAGGTGCTTACCCAATTTAAAAACAGTAAGTTTTAGTCCAGAAAATGCTAGGAACTACCCAGTTTTCAACTAATGAGTAAGTTAAACCAGCATTTAATTTTGTTTTAGTGATGAAGGTTTTGATGCACATGCAAAAAATGCTTAGGAAAGTATCTGATCAATATGTTTTTCTTTTAGATTTCGACTTTTCCCAAATCCATTAAATAAGAGATTTCTTGAGCAATTGTTTGAGCTGACAAACATAGGCAATTAGTTAACAAACAAAAAAACAAACTCATGTACTGCCCAGAGTTATAAGAAAAAACATGAACAGATTTCCCTTTCTCCCAACACCCTGCCCTATCCATGCTTTTGCTGCTTGTATATTCAATGATTACAGTTATTTCTTTACTTTTTTATTCCACATTCTCTATCAGCCGTAGAGAGTATTGGCTTTTATTCATTATTGGCATCATCTATTCATTCTTACTAAAAAGCAGCATATTAAAGCTGATTATGCAGACCCTTCTGGTCTTCACCTTGCCTACAAATCTATGATTACTGTGTGAAATCCTTAGACAGTTTTCATTTCTATAACCAAAAAATATGGCTCATTATGAAGTCAGATAGTGAGCTGTGGTCATATTTCCTCTCATTTGTATTCCTATGTCCTGACATTTAATTGTTCCTTCTTATATTTACTTCAAGGCCATCCTCCTCCTCACTTGATTTCAATTCTCTAGCATCTGTGGCAGTGCTCAGTTCTGCTGCTGTCCCCAGCAGAGCCCTCTGTCACCCTGCTATCACCTGGCTGACTTCTGAATCACAGGTGTTCACCCCTATTTGGAGAGTCCCTTCAAAAGATTTTCTGACTTCTGTGACTTCTTCTCAGGTTGCTGCCTCCCTTGGGGCACTAAGCATGTGCTAGTGCTGTTCTGAGAAAGAGGGGATCAGTGACAAACTTCTTTTCCAGCTATCAGTATCTATACTTACGTTGATAATTAATACTTTGAAATGGGCAAATTGTTAGCTAAGAAATCATGTTCCCTCAGAACTCTGGAGACATCGGATGTATGGATTCATGTCTTCCTAAGTTAGTGCTAAGATGCTCAATGTCATTAATTCTGCATCATTCTATTTGTTCAGTATTTTCTCTCTGGAATTTTTTAAAGATCTTTTATTTAGATCTGATATCCAGAATATTCACAAGCATATGAGGCCGTGGGTTCTTACTGTGTCCTGGGGAGCCTGTGTATCATTTCTGACATACTGTTTTTAAATGCATGAGATAAAATATGTAAGAATACCAGAAAGAAGAAATGCAAAAAACTATGCCCTGTATGAAATAACAGCCCAAATAAGCTACAATATCAATACAAATCATCTCTGAGCAAGTTAAAACCAGAAAGGGCTGAAGCAGAGATCGCATAAACACTCCTGTGTTTACTATAGGCTGTCTTAAATCACATCATTCCACACACTGGTTGTCAACCAAGTATAGTAGGGAACAGTGGAGCCCACCTCCAGACGGGGCCTCTGCACTGAGAAAATAGGAGTTCCCTCTTCAGAAGCTGAAGGTTCCTGAGTACCAGTTGTGCAAAGGTTGCCCTGTTCTGCCATGTGGATCAAGCTGGTCATTTTTTAATCCACTCAAGTCCTGACAAATAATGATACAGACAGCACTTCAGGCTACCCAAATAAACCAAATAAAATGTGAAAACATCTCTGATATTGCACCTGGTCAAAAGTCATAATCTTCCTAATACGTGTATATGTGGCTGCTTATTGATTCATAAGTAAGGCAATGTTAAATTTCTGTTATATACCTAAGAAAGTAAGGATATGAATTTTCCTACCCAAATATTCAGATTCCTAAATTCTCAGTCCCTTGAGATCATGGGGATCCCAAGTTAAAAACCTTGATGGAGAGGTTAATTTGCTTCTTTTCTAAGATTTTTTTTTCAATTCTTATCTTTTTTTCTCTCAGTCTATTGCTCTTGTTAGGCAGATGGTGAGTGTCTTGAGGAAATCGTCTAACGTCTTTCTTTTACCCCAGTTGCCCTTGGGATTTCTACTTTCTGAGCATTTCCTTCAGATGTACCTGACATATTTTGAAATATTTTGTTGCAAATTAGTTTTATGTCCAAGCCTATTTTTTCCTGCTCTAGATTTGAAATAGTCTTGAGTTTGCTGCATGGATACAATGTGCCCCACTCTGTGAGAATTTTACAGTTTTTGTTTGTTTGTTTATCTTTTCATTTTACTTTGGATGTTTTCGTTTTATTATTTGGTTTCTAACTACCATTCTTTCCTCAACTCTCCTATCTTTGATCATGTTGGTTTCTGTCATTAACACTGGAAATCTGTAGAAGAATTGCAAGTTGATTGCAACGGAAGTTGGTCCTGTGGTCTGGGCTTCGGTGATGTCACATGACTGGCTGTGTTATTACTTTAGAGCAAGCCAGTATGTTCTTTGGAGGAGCCACCAAAGGCAAAAGTCAGTTTGTGAGCTTTGTTCCCCAGAGTCACCGCCCATCCCAAGAACAAGTTCATGTCTCAGAGACACAGGTTCAGAGCATCCTGGGTTGATAAGACTTTGTTTCCTGTCTTCCTCACACATTCCCCTAGCCTTACCTTCTGTGGACTCCTGACCTCCAGTGTCAGGCTGGGTCAGGTGCAGTCAAGTGCAACTTGCTTGTACATCATCAGCTTCTCCTGTGGCTGCTACCATGATGCCCTTCCATTTGGACACGTGACCTGCAGTCCCTCTCCCTCTTTCTAATTCCTTGCACTGCAGTTTGGAGGGTTGAATGCATCCTTCTGTCAAAGATGGAGGTGGCTTGGGTTTATTTCTTTTATTTTGAATTTTTTCCCCTGAATTTTAGGAAAAAAATATGTACAGAAATCTTCATTCAGATCTCTTCAGGCTATTTGTGAACTGACCAACTCAATTTTTGTTTTGTTTGTTTTTATAGTGTACCAGTAGGCAGAAATATACAACCTTGTATTTTATATTTATTGAATGGTTCATGTAGTGTAAATATATTTTTAAGTGTTTGATATATTTTATTAAATTTTATTAAAATTACATTATTCTCAAATAAATATGCAGGATTTACATTCATATTTTTAAATATGTGAAGTATTTTTAGTCTTTTTCTAAATATTGTGAACACTTTCAGAATAAAGCACTCTTCAACAGAAAATATTCAGAAAACTCTGTTAGGGGATCATTGAGAAACTGAGAAATGATTTGCAGTGATCACACTGATTCTTTTCTTTTTGTGTGAATCTTCCAAGAAAGCCCAAGAAAGAGGCTCCCTTGTCTCCTGTTTCTTACAGATATACAATCTGCCAGATATGCAGCCCAGAAACTCCATCCCAGGTTCATACCAATTATTTGAAGATGAACAAATGTGTTGGTGGGGTGGAGATAAGGGTGAACTCCCACCCTTACGACCAAATGAGAGGGATGTCTACAGTTACGTGGAGGTAAGCAGTATTACCCATTAACAGGCTGCTCTAGGAGTTATTTATAAATATAGTTATAAATGCTATATTGGTAAAGAATTTTAGAGTCAGGCCAGGGATGTGAATAACTAGCAGACCAACCACCTTACCTGTGGTAGTTCATGGATTCCATCCCAAGCATTATAAAAACCGCATCTTGGAAAGTGCCCAGTCTAGGCACAGAGTGGATGAATGGCATTTTCTTAATTCTGGTTTTTTGAAACCGAGTGTCACTATGTAGCTCTGGCTGTCCCGGCACTCACTCTTTAGATCAGGCTGGACTCAGACTTACATGATTTGAAACAAGTCTTTCTCTGTCCCACCAGCCAGCTCCCAAGTAAAGACACAGAGCTTATTATTAATTATGAATGTTCAACCTTAGCTTAGGCTTGTCCCACTAGCTCTTATATCTTAATTTAACCTGTTTCTATTCATCTGCATTTGCCTTGGGGCTTTTGACCTTTATTTCATTCTGTATGGCCTACTTTCCTACTTCCTCTGGCTAGCTGTCTGGCTAGCTGGACCCTGGCATCTCTTTCTCTTTCTCCCCCTCATCCCATTTTAAATTCTTCTTCCTACTTGCTCTCCCTTCCTGGAAGTC
>CABHPQ010175343.1:0-21703 GCA_902168405.1 Peromyscus aztecus
TGGAGAGTTCAGCTCAGTTGGTAGAGTATCTGCTTAGCATGAAACCCTGAGTTTGATTCCACAGCACTGTGTTAAACCCTCACGGTGGTACATGTGTGTAATCCTAGCACTGGAGAGATGGAGGCAGGAAGATCAGATGTTCGGGATCATCCTCAGCCACAGAGAGAGTTTTTAAAATACAGCCTGGGCTAGAAACCCTGTCTCATAAATAAGACAGTAAAGGTGACCCAGCTTTCCCTAGGGGTGACTGGGTGTGTCTTCTCCCAGAAGATCTAACTGGAGAGATGGTAGGGAGGGTTTGGAGGCAGAACTCAGCCTTGCTTCACATCTGTTCTGGAACTGCACCAGCCAGGCCAGCACCTAAAGTAAACCGGTCTGAACTGTCAGAAGGGAGAGGCTTGAGGCTCTGCAGAAGCACCAGGAGAGCTGGTGGGGCAAGCCCTTGCCCAGGCTTCCAAGAGGGGTCCCCTCAGGACCTGTGGTATTCAAGAGCTCAAGGTCTTGGTCTCATCCCAAGGATCAGACAATGGGCCAGGGAACTGGTTCAGTTGCCCTTGACTCCCAACAAATAGGTGACTGGACACAGGTTACCGCCTCAACTCCATTCCCTGTCAATCAAAGCAGCCAGGTTTCATATAGTGTCTCTAAAGGACAGACCTTAATTCTTACATAATGCACTGGCTCCAAGGGAGTATGGGAAATGTTGGGATTTCTGGCCACTGATGCTGAGAAAGCTGTAAGCAGAAGTGGGGATGGCTAGGGGAGGGGGTGCTGTGTGGATCACATTCAGCACTTGGGGAGCAGGGAAAGGTGTTGCTCAACTCCGAGTCTACATCTTCCACAATTGGTTATAATGCTCATGCTTGCCTCCTAGTGCTGGCATGTGGATTAGATGAGTTCATTTGTTGACTCCTGTCTAGCTATTATTTTGGATACGCCTGAAGTTTCTCTTATTCTGGAATAGACTCCAAGGTCACTCAGTTGGTAGAAAGCTTGCAGAGGGTGGCTCAGTGGCAGCCTGGGGACAGCTGAGACCCCCATATCTGCTTGCACTTCCTGGACAAGCTGCTGTCCTATGCCATGGGAGCCATCCAGCCAGGGTGTTACATAAGCCACATATTTCCCTTTGTTTATAGGAAGTTCTGAAAACATCAACTGGGCTTGGCCTAAGCTGCTTAAATCCTCAAGGCAACAGGAATTGTCTGGGCAAGCCAAGCAGTCACATGCAAAGCCTCTGCCCAGGCCCATAGCCAGCCTGGCAGGGTGGGTGGCAGCTGGCAGCCTCTCACTCGGCCACTTTCCCTCCAAGATCTAGGATCGGGCGTGGGTGAGCTGTGTAGTGTATGGGCAGCATCCACGCATACCCACTGTGGACATGGGTTTGCTACCTCTGCCCGCCTAGCAGAACAGGAGTAGGAGGCGCTTCAGCCTAGTGGTAAGAGAGGACGGGGTAGGTGGGGAGATGGCCGCCTCTGCTTTGACTGGAGCTTCTAAGTAGAGGATGAGGAGAAAACTCACAGCTTTTCTCCCCCACAGTGATAGCGGCTGGAGTAAGCATCAAAATTCCCCAGAGTTAGTGAGTGCTCTTGTCCTCTTGGGAAAGATGCTCAGGTCTGGTCCCAGGCACTATAATCACAGAGTGTCATTCTGGGAACAGGCACCAGATGTGACCTCACAAGTCCTCATGCTACCTTCTAGAAAGTGAACGTCAGTGCTGGTAACTGTTTGGCTTGAGAAACACAGCTTTGTTTCCAAAGGCTCATGTGCCTGCTGGAGACTTAGCTGGTTGGAAACTGGAAGACATTCCAGTCACCTACCGTGGGAAGGCCAAGGGTGTGTATCAGAGAAGTTCTGGCCTCAGCTAGCAGCTCTGAAGGAAGAGTTGGGCCTTACAGAGTATCTAGGCATTGAGTTCTTTTTCAGGTCAACAGCTCCTAAAAAGACAAAATAAACATTTTCTTTTTTTTGCTCCTAACGAAGCTCTCTAATGCAGGTAGAGAGCCCCCTACATAGCCGTACACCACATCCCATGCCTGTAACAGGCATCACTAGTTGCTCACCGTACACTTTTGTGATGAATCTGAGGTCTAGTGTGAGGCTATATTGTATAGCAGCACACTGTGGCCAACCACGCAGAGTGGCTAGGCTTGAGAAACCCCATCGACCCTCTGACTCAGCTAGAGTGCTATTGAAATTTAATTGCAGTCAGAGTAGTGCAAAGAGGGGGAGTTTTACAGGGTGAGTAGTGTTAATATTCTGACCCGCCCCTTGAAATCCCGCCCCCTGGGGCCGTCCTGCATCCTGGTGTAGAAGCCTCATTTTAAGGAAAAACTCCTCCCCTTCCTCTCGCTCTCTTCCGCCTTCTTCCTTTCCTAACATGAGGTGCGCACACCTCTGCTTTCCCTCTCTTCTCTTCTCTCTCCTCTCTGTCCTTCTGTCTCTTTATCTCTGTATTATAATAAACTCTTTCTGCGCAGATGCAGCACCTGGGCTGTGAATGAATGTCTGCCTCCACTGCTGCCACCATGCCTGTACGGTGTGTCTCGCCCGTCGCCCCCTGCTGCATCTGTCCAGCACGCCAGCATGATTTCCCTGTGTGTGGGATACCCTGCCCCGGCCAGCTGGGGGTCCCCCGCGTGATATATTATAACATTGGTGCCATTGCACCGCTACCTCATTTCCCGGTCCCCTCCACAGCACCACCTCCAAGTTCCAATTCATTAACAGTAAAAGTTTCCCAGAAAAACTTTTCTCCCTTTTCTTTCAAAAAGTCTGTTTCCTATGGGCGAATGGTTGATATGATCATTTATACTTCTTTCTGACTGACTTTTAAATGCCTCAGTTTATCTATTCCTTACATTTTCAGTTTATTTTGAAAAACAAAACAAAACCCACATGACCATGTGGTCAGTCGCCATATTTGATAAGGGCTGTCACGTGGTCAGCCTTGGGGTAAGTAAAATAGCTATCCCCCTCCCTTCTTCCTTTCTTTTCTTTCTCCCAAAGGCAACTGGCCTAAGGCCAATGCCACAATATTGACCTGAGTAGACCACTCTGGGCTCCTGGGCCTCAGAACGTTCCAAGGCTTGGATCTGGCTTTTAGGGCCCCTGCAGGTGAAGCACCCCCTGCTGCCCCTAAGCAAATCTGCCTGTCACCCACAAACCCCCTGCTTGCTGGTCCTTGGATCCTCCTGGTTGGCTGGTCTGGAAGGTCCTTCCTCACCATCTTCTGTGGTTTCCCAACACACCTGCGGGTCCCTGTGACTCTGAATCTGACTCAGCCAGAGCAAAGGGATGACTGTCCAGACTCCACAATGAGTAAGGCTGCCTCAGCTTACCCACCTTACCTACTGGGCCTGGAACCGTCCCAACATTGTCCTCTGTGGTTATGCACAACCAGGGAGGTAAGCCCTTCCCCCCATTTCTTAGAGTGCTATTGGGATAGAATTCATACACCACAGTTACCTTTTTCAGGCATACAATGAATGGCTTTTAGTGTAGTCGTAGATACATGATGGTTAATACAGACTGTCATTAGACAGGAGCCAGAACCAGCCGTGAGACAGGCTTATGGGCACACTTTTGGGAATCATCAGATTAGGTTAGCCTCTGGGCATGCCTGTGAGGGATTTTCTTGATCAGGTTCACCGAACTGGGAGGGCCTACCCTAAATGTGGGCCTCACTTTCCAGAGGTGCCCAGACATAAGGGCACCCAAGGGGGAAAGCTTTTTGTCTGTGTGCCTTTGTCCCTGCTGGTGAGCTCATCTACCCTGCGGCTGCCATCATTCTTGGGCATCAGAACCCATCTTCTTCCACCTTCTAAAGTATCTCAAATATCAGGGTTTTGTGTTTTTTTTTTTTTTTTTAGCAGTCTTCCAGGCCTTCTGCACCAGATGCCAAGGCTTCCAGCCTCAGGAGTCCAGCAACTCCTGCGTTCTCAGCCTCCCCTGTTGTATCACATGTTGGGATCATGCAGGTCCATGGAAAGAAGAAACAGGCATTCTAGGATGATTTTTAGCCTTTCCAGCTGCAGGGGAGTCAGCCTCTGGTGAACTGACTGACTCTAGCTTTGTAAAGGGCTTTTTTAAAAAAATCATTATACAATTCACACCTTCTTGTAAAGGCCAGTTGAGATTTTAAGATTCTTGAGAAATTATAGATTCATCAGCTTTAGTGTCTAGTAGGTCTGAGATCTCAATGTCATCTATTTGTAATTTTAGCTTTGGCCTCTTATCATTAATAACAGTTTGTCAAAATACTTTCATTAAAACATTAAAAACAATCTCTATAGAACTTGGAGAGGTAAGTTCAGGTAATACTATGGAGCATTTTTATAAAGGATTCTTTTTATAGATCACTAGTAACATATTAATGCAGGTTGTCAGTTATTAACAGTGTGGATCAAACAATTTACCTGTATTTTATTTAGTGGAAAAATAATTTTTGTAGGCTCTTTATCAGTAAGAGATTTTTTTTTATGAGCTTTCGCCTCAGTAACTACATTATCTAGTAAGCTAACAACCCATTCTGTTTCAGGTGTTACATTTTTATAGAATTTAACCAAGAATTTTCACAAAGCAACTTAAAGAGCAGAGCCAAATTCTCAGTAATGACAAGCGCATACCCAATAGTAGTTTAAAATGATCAATTTTGTTCTTTTAGTTCATTTACTATGAAAATTAAATATTCATTTAAACATTAACTGGACAATCAAGAAAAGTGAACATCCTCTATACAATGAATGACTCTGGATATTTTCAGGTAATCTTTGGGTGATCCTGAGAAAATTTAGGATAATTGTTAAGTCTTGGCTGTAGTATTCTGATGATGACTGGATCATCTCAGTCAGCAGCTTGGTAGCTGTTCTGGATGCTAACTCACCTGGATCATTCATTTTCATTGGTGTCTGGTCCCCTCGCTCTGAAAATATATTAACTTTTAAAGGTAACATACATATCTGCATTAATACAAGCACAGACTGTGTATTGTACATAAGTCAGCCAAAGATGATTTTTTTGTTAAGTGTTCGAGCAGGTAAAATATATATCAGATGTTTTGTAGTTATTTTAGTTTTATTTCTTTATGTCTGTAGCCAGGATTTTCAGGGAGTCTTCCTTGATCAAACCTGATTTTCTTTAATGCAGAATGAATCCATAGCCTCTCATTTCCTATGAAAATAAAAGCATAACCTCTCTCCCACAGTAACATATCTTTTGACTTAAATTTTGAAGTCGAGATATTTTTTAAATGTATAGATTGGTTGAATCTAGCAGTTTTTATAATCCAGTGTCTCTTAGCAGCCAAAACATTCAATGACAATACAATAACATAAAGGATCCAGACTCTCTGTGTATTTTCTGTCTTTATGTGGATTATTATATTTTTTATTACTCTATTCCTTTTTTAAGGACTTTTTCTTTCTCTACCCCTTTTCTTTCTCTCCCATGCCTACATATATTTTTAAACCTGCCATAACCTGCTTAGAGGTTTTTTCATCTGAGTCTGTCTTTACTGTGTATCTGTAACCTTTTCTGTCTGAATGAGCAAAACTCCCAAACCACCATGCAGTGTGCTGGTGGAGCTTGCACTGGTGGCTTAAGCCTGCAGGCAGCAGCTGGGAGAAGAATCTCTGTACTTCAGCCTGTGTGAGAGACTGCAGGAAACTGCCATGCTGCTTAGATCGTGGTGGTTGGTGGCTGGCTCCATCTCACAGGAAGCTTTTGGGAGATGAGTATCTGTGCTGCAGCTGGCATGAGACTAGGAAGCTGCATTTGTCTCTGTTTCTGTGTGTTTAGAACCTTTTTTTTTTTTTTTTAACTTTCTCTGTTTTTATGTGGAAATTCTTGCCAAACATTTGGGCACCTTATGTAGGCGGATGTTTCTTTCCCAATCGTGGCCACCAGTCCCAAATAACTGACATAGACACTTAATATTACTTATAAATGCTCAGCCAATAGCTCAGACTTGTCACTCCCTAACTCTTACATTTAAATTAACCCATGTTTCTTATCTGTGCTTTGCCACATGGCTTGGTATCTTTTCTTAGTATGGCATGTCCATCTTGCTCTCTCTGCATCTGCCAGTGACTCCCCTAACTCTGCCGTCCTTCTTCCCATTATTCTGTTTGGATTTCCTGCCAACCTTCCTTCCTGGCTACTGGCCTGTCAGCTTTTTATTAACCATGGGCTTCTCAGGGTTGGGACTGAAGATGGAGTATCCAAGCATGCAATGGGCTCACAGACTAAGAAGTCAGTCCTGTCCTCTGCCCTTTCGTTTGACCACAGCTGTTCACAGGGCTGGCCCAGACAGACAAGGGAGCCACCTTGGCCTCTCTGAGGGAGGAGCAGTTGAGAGGTGCAGCTTCTTCAGGCTACCATGGTGCCTTCCTCTGCCTCTCTCACTCACCATGCTCTTCTCTGTTCCCTTCCTTAAAACCTACTCCTCATGTCTTTGGCTCTGAGCAAGGACCAAGTAGACAAAGACCCCTGAACTCAGTAGAGCGAACTTAGACCTGCCCAGGACCCTCAGAGGGAAGACCCAAAGCCACAAAATCCTGGGGCTGACAAAAGTGACAAGGGCGACACCAGGAGACTCTACTAGGGACATCTTCATCAGCTGGAGACTCCATGAAGATCATACATGTCAGAACCCAAGTTAGTTACTTGAGGGGTAGGTACCTGGCCCTCCCCTCCAATGGGCCCTGCCTTCCTTGCTGAGCCTTGTAATAATGACTTCCTGGCATCTAGCCCATGCCTCTTGGCACATGCCACTGCCACCATGAGGTGCTCTACCCACACAGCCTCCTATCTTCCAGAGGGACCACGCTGAGCAACTCCAGGTGGGTCCAGGTTTCCTCCTCCTACACTTTGGCCTTGTGCACCCATCACAGCTCAGCTCATCTTGGGCTTCCAGGAATCTGAAAGGGAAGCTGAGGTGTTTAGAGCTGTGTCAGCTCATGGGCTCCTGCTGCTTGCTCAGCTCTCTCCCAAGGCTGGCTGCTCAGCTGTCTATACCACCCATGATGATGTCCCCTTCCCTGCCCATCTCTTCCCCTCCACTCCCTTCCATCTTCTGCCAGCATCTCAAGTTCCTTTCTACTATTTCCATCCAAGAGCTGCGTGTGCCCTGTAGAAATACAGATCTTGGGAACGCTGTCACCTGGGAGAGCTTGTCGCTGTCACAGCCCTTGCTGATGAGAGGTGAGCTGCACTCAGGCTCTGACACCACAGAGCACAGAAGACTGCAAGGGTTGGATGGACACCCTTCCAGGGAGTAAACAACTTCCAGACTCCCAGGCAAGGCAGAGGCTTGTTCCAAATTTAAGGTTGTTTGCTTCCCGCCTCCCCTGATCTGAGATTATTATTGAACATGATTTGGTGGGGTATAAACTTAGCATAGTGGAAGCCTTCAGGCATGCAGGAACTGGTTGGGGATATATTTGATGCCACAGCTATCAGAGATGAGCCACTTTCAGATACCGTGTTTTCATACTCATCCACATTAAACTTGTGAAGCCCCACTTCTTAGAGGTGTGAACCTTGGCAGCCAGGGAACTTGAACTTGGCTCTATGCAGCGTCTTTATCATATGTTCCTTATTCCACAGCTTGGTGCAAATGGACAAGATAAGCTGGCTAATGTGAACCCTAGCCACCGTGCCCTGGGGCTCCCCAAAGGCACCTATATAACTGTCTGGAGGGTGCACCATTGAGATCAGACATCAATATCCACCAGAAAACGGTTTCCAAGGTCCCTTGGGAAACCCAAATAAACAACGGGCTGCATGTGCTCCCAGAAGGCTGCTATTTTCAGCCGTTGCACATCAGGCCCCTAACAGGAAAGAAACCTGGTCAGGTTAGTTGGTTGCAGGTTAATTGCCAGCCCCACCAAAAACAGGAGCAGGAGAGAAGCCACAGCACGAGCAAGTCTCCACGTGGGGAAAAGCTGGATGCTGAGAGCTCCACGACCCCATCCTCGATGCATCTCCCACTTCCATGCCTATGCCCCGGGCAGAAACCTTGCATTCCCTCGGAAGTCAGTTAGCCCCCTCCTCCCCAGGCTCCACCCGCCCAGGTCTGGGTTTTAAAATTCTGAAAGCTTGTGGGGAAAGTTCTGCCCCAGACAGTGGTGAGGCATCTGTGCTATCACAACTCAGGGGGGCTGTTGGTGGGAATGGATTTTTTTTTAAAGGATGTTTAGCTAAGAACTTGCTCTTAGGAAGATGAGCTGGCCCATGTCCTGGGCTGCTAGGCCCCACATGGGGCAGCACCTGAAAAGTGTTTGCACCCCAATAGGCCTCTCCGCCAATGCAGCAATCCAAATCAGACAAAATCAGACCGAATTAGAAAAAGACCCGGTTTAATGGGTAAAGCGTCCCCAGGTGATTCTCTAGCTCCACAGAGAGAGACAGGAAAACCACGTATCTGTTTTCTCAGATGCAGTTTAAATACCCTATGGGAGTGATCTTGAGCATCTCTGGGGGAGGAGCTGTGTTTGGTGGGCTTTGAGGGGGCAGGTTTGGGGAAAGAGATGGGGGAGGGGAGTTGAGGTGGACCTTCCACCAGAACATTCCAGACTCTTGGGTATATGAATGGCAGGGTGCCAGGGGCTGAGGTGGAGTTTCCACCAGAACAGCACCCTGTTGTGTTTTGACCCCAAACGGCAACTTTCACACTGAGTAGCTTCCACCTTGGTGTAAGCAGTGTAACAACTATTCTCATTACAGCTGACCCCAGATTCTGACTAACTCTGCTGCCTGTACCCCAAACACTGGCTCAATGAGATATCCTCACGGTCACATCACTTCTGACTGTAGAGTACCCTTCCCTAGTGTTGTACCCAGAGTCCCCCAAAGATCACCGAGAGACAGATCTGAATGCAAAAGCAAAGAGTCTTTTTATTTATGAGTTCAAACCCGGGTCTCTCCGCCCATCTGATGCAGCAGCAGAGCAGGAGAGACCCTGAGTAGCAGTGAAGCAGGGTTTCTATAATGGTTACGGTAGGGGATCTGGAGGAATTCCAACTCTGTGTAGTTACAAGCTCAGGGTTGGTGCTTACTTCAGGTTAGAGACGCTAGGTTTGAACTGATTGGAGAGTTGCAGCTGCAAGGAAATTGCATCTCCTCTAGCAGTTTATGCCATCGCAGACCCATCTTCTCTGATAGTTACACACCCCATTTCTTCTCTGCAGGAAACTTGTTCCCTCTGACAGCTATGGTATACAATCTATCATGTCCTTTAGGTGATGACAGGAAATGTCTGGAACTCGTTTTTTATGTGATCTCAATTGTCTGGGTCTAGGGGCAGCACATCCTCTGGTGGGTTTAACAGGGCCTGCTGCCCCCGTCCGACCCTTCTCTAAGATGGCTGCAACCCTGCCATCCTCACACCTAGAACAGAGGAAAGCAATGGGCCAAGGCTAAGCTTAGTTTATTATTTTGTGCACAGGCTGTAGACCATCTCTGGTCAAGGGAAAGAATGTGCACCCTCCAGATCTCCTGTCTGCAAACACCCCTGGAACATTTTGGAGTTTTATGCAAAACCAGGAGATGGGTGCTTGTGCAAGGCAACTGTACAATGGGCGTAGCACCATGGGCGTATGGCGTCGCACGATGGGCGTAGTGTGCATCTGCAGTCATGTTCTATCTATCTCTTCATCGCCTTCTCTCCACCGTGTCATTCAATTCTGCTGTTCACACCTTCACTGCTGGAGTGGATCCAGGGCCCAACCCTCCCTTACTGTCCTGCTTACTCCCTCCGATGTCCCTTCTTACTTACCCTTCCTTCTTCCAGACTGAAACTGCTTAAGCAATGTGTTGTTATGAGCCTTCCATGGTGTCCCACTGTCCTGCCTGTCATTGGGGGTCACAGGCTACTTGTGTGTGAAGGAGCAGAGATGCAAGAGAGGACCTTGTTGGACAAAATAAGAAGACAAGGGGGCTGCTTTCCCAAGAGGGGTCACTTCTGTCCACAGGAATGCTGCAGAGGAACAGTGGAGTCCTAGCAGGGAGCAGCTAGGACCACGGGGCAGCAGCTAGGACCACGGGACAGCAGCTAGGACCACGGGGGAGCAGCTAGGATCACGAGGCAGCAGCTAGGACCACAGGGCAGCAGCCCCTCCTGAACCAACACAGGGTCTTACATAACCCACACTCTGCTCCCATTTGCTCTGGGCCAGTGGGCAGGCTACTTACCTCTCTGAGAAATGGGAGTTATTATAGCTGTGCTCACAACCAGGTGCAAGAGACCCAAGCTTTTCTCAGGCAGAAGTCAGGGGAGCAGGCATGTGGCTGGGTGACCTAAAGGAGTGGGGGAGAGGGGGGAAGCACCCCGCGCAACACGCTGCTCCCGCTTTGACTAGTAGGGGCAGGCAGATGGCCAATTTTAATGAGAAAAGTGAGCATAAAGGGACGTGGGTCTGTTTTCGGACACATAGTCGATGATTTTTGAAGAAATGAGGCGCACAGCAGCTCCAGTGGGAAACCGGCAACTGAGCCATGTCCACTGACTTACGGAAACATCCTCTCGCTAGGTTGCCTTGTTCATAGATTATGTACGTCATTTGGTTATTTTTTAAATGTATATAAGATATAGGGTCTTGTTGTGGGTGTTTGGTTTGGTTTTACAAATTACACACCACTCTAGATTTCAGCTCTGTAGCCATGAGGCTGGGGAGGTCTGTCCCTGGGCCCTGCCTTCTGGCCTCTGCGCCTGGAAGCCGTAACCCTGAGTTTTAACTGTCCTGGTCAGAGATCTGCAGAGTCTGGTGAAGCTCCTCTTCAAAAGCAGGGCCAGGGGGACCTGGACTCCAGCCCAGCTCCAGCCTGAGGCACAGTCAACTCCAGAGCTTCTTCATTTCCTGTCTGCTGAGAACATCATGACTCCCCTGAATTCCAGCTGTTTTTTTCTCTATCTGCGGGCAGGAGCACTGGCCTGCAGTAAATTCCTGTGGTGTGAGGGTGGCTGGCTGCTCAGGCCAGAAACCGAGCTCTGGTTCACCTGTACGAACTGGAGCTTTGAAAAGACCCATAGAGCCGAGGGTAGCTCATAGGTAGAGTGTGGGTTTAGCACACTCAAGGCCCCGCTTCCATCCCCAGCACCAAAAAGGATCATGGGCAACATCCCCTCCCTCCATTTGTAAAAATATGTTTATTGGAGAATAACAGCATAGGACAGAAAGATTATAAATCACCTTTAATCTCATCACCCAGGAAAAAGACCTTTTATAGTATCTTTTCAGAATTAATTCTATTCAAGGATATACATACACACATGTTGAGGTGGGGGTGATAGATGTATACTCTATTACAATTTTCTTTTCTTTTCTTTCGAGACAGGATTTCACTGTGTAGCTTTGGTGCCTGTCCTGAATCTCGCTCTGTAGACCAGGCTGGCCTCGAACTCACAGAGATCCACCTGGCTCTGCCTCTCGAGTGCTGGGATTAAAGGTGTGCGCCACCGCCGCCAGGCCTATAGTTTTCTTTTTAAAAGGTTCATGCTCTGGTTGAAGTTCCGCCTCAATGCCCTCCCCCATCTCTCTCTCCCCAAACCCTGCATCATCTCATAAAGCTTGCCAAACAGGGCCCCCCCCCCCCAGAGGTGCTCAAGACCACTCCCACAGGGTATTTAAACTGCCCTCCTGAAAACAGAGGTGTGGTTTTTAGGTCTCTTTTCCCAAGCTCCTCTGGGGAGGTGGGGGAGGGCGGGGGGGGGGGGGGGGGGTAGATCATCCAAGAGCGCTTTACCCATTAAACCTAAGCTTTTTCTTAATTTGGTCCGATTAGATCTGATTTGGATTGCTGTGTCAGCGGAGAGACTTAATATCGGAGTGAGGAAAGTTTTCAGTTCATTTTAATAATTGTGTGTATGTCTGTGCGTGTGTGTGTGTGTGTGTGTGTGTGTGTGTGTGTGTGTGTGTGTATACCCAGAGGCAAGGAGGACACCAGGTCCTCTGGAACAAGCAGTTGTGGGTTGCTGAGTGCGGGTGTAGGGAATTGAACTTGGGTCCTCTGCAAGTGTCTTTAAAATATGCGACTAGTTTTTTAATATGATTAAGAAGCCTCCCATACTGGGGCTAGAGAGATGGCTCAGTGGTTAAGAGCACTGGCTGTTCTTCCAGAGTGACCCAGGTTCAATTCCCAGCCCCACACAGCAGCTCACAACTGTCTCTAACTCCAGTTTCAGGGGATGACACCTTCGTACCAACACACATAAAATAAAGTAAAATAAATTTTTTTTAAAAGCCTCTCATAATGACAACTCCAGGACTTACCTAGCATCCTATATAGAATATCCACTCCCGAAAATGAAATGTGTGAGGTGTGGGGTGGGGTGTAGCCTGGTGGTGAAGGGCTTGCCTTGCAGGCAAAAGGCCCCAGCTTCGCCCACAAACTATGCAGTAACATTCTTATGGAAAACCTCCCTGCTCTTTTGTGATAATTTCCTTCAGATGTACTATTGGAGGCAGAGTCTCCTGATTAACAGCCTTTGATTCAATGTCAAATTGTACTGATTTTTTTTTTTGGGGGGGGGGGGTTTCGAGACAGGGTTTCTGTGTGTAGTTTTGCACCTTTCCTGGAACTCGCTTTGTAGACCAGGCTGGCCTTGAACTCACAGAGATCCACCTGCCTCTGCCTCCCAGGTGTTGGGATTAAAGGCATGCGCCACCACCGCCCAGCCTAAATTGTACTGATTCTCACCCAACAGCAAAACCTCACTAGCACTGAGTGTCATTTACTAATTTTTTGCTTATCTTACTACAATGTTCCCAATTATAAATAAGTTACTCTGACATGTACTTTTATTGCTTATAAAACTAAATTGTTTTTATGTGTTGATAGGTCACTGGTTTTCCTTTTGTGAGTGGTCCGTATCCTTCACTGATTTGAGTGGTTTGAACTTCCTCCCCCCGATCACTATAATTCTCATTTAATAATATAATTCTTTTTTCCAGTTTGCTAGTTCCCTTCTATTTTCTTTCCACATTAAAAGGATCTTTGTTGTCCCAAACCAAGAGACACCTGAACTTCTGGGCTCAAGCCTATCCACTACTCACACCAACAAAGTTCAAAACCTAACACTGTGGGTGGAACAGTGGGAAGACTGTGGAGGACCCCCCAATGAAATGTCTGTCCATCACTGCCAAGGCCACTCGGGTGCTCATGCAGGTCCTGAGGAGGGTACAGGTATTCAGGCAAACACTACAATGTGTGTTTCTGTGGTGTGTTCCAGGAAGAGTAAGTGTTGTGTTGGGGGCGCAGAGGCTCTTGTGCTCACAGATAACACTAGGGAAACCAGGAATGTTAAACACATAGGGTTGACTCTTGATACTTAGGAAACTGAATACGGGTTTAAAAACCCCCAACTTCGAAAACAGCTTCAAACCGTTTTAGTGTGTGTGTGTGTGTGTGTGTGTGTGTGTGTGTGTTTGTGTGTGTTTTCTCCAAGACAAGGTTTCTCTGTGTAGCCCTGGCAGTCCTGGAATTTTCTCTGTAGACCAGACTAGTCTCAAACTCAGATATCCTGCCTCTGCCTCCTAAGTGCTGGCATTAAAGGGGTGTGCCACAATGCCCAGCTTTATCCTGTGTTTTAAAGGCCCAGCTTTCAGGAAGATCTGGCTTGAGTAATTGTCTGGTGGGCATGTGTATATGGGCCACTCCCCCATCTAGCACTTCCCACCCCTCGGTAGACATGCATACCATGGCTTATACTGAATGTCTATGTGATAAAGCAATGGCCCAGTCTGATGTACAGAGATAGTCTAGTGGTAGGTGTGCAAGTGGAGCAGGTCAAAGGTCATCCTAGGCCCATTTCTACAATCTCACTGCATCTAAGGCTACTCACGACAAACAGTAAAAGAGCAAACTAGAGCACTCCTTAAAGCTCTGGGGGCCTCAACTGTCACAGATGGTATCACATGAACATTATGTGGTTCTGAAAACGTAGTGAACGTTGGGTTTGGCAAGGTTCCAACAGGTGCACTCTGCACCTGACCTATTATTATTAGTATGTACTATCTGTGCATTGAACCTGCAGGGCTGGAGAGCTGGCTCAGCGGCTAAGGTTGAGCTGGCTGCTCTTCCAGAGGGCCCAGATTTGAGTCCCAGCACCCACATGGCAGGCTGCAACTGCCTGTAACTCTAGTTCCAGGGAACCCTCCATCCTCTTATGGCACCCAATAGTCCTGCATAAATGTGGTACACAGATATACTCACAGGCATTTTCTTCCGTGAGGTGCTGAGGACAGAGACCAGATACATGGCCTAGCCAGTGCAGCAAACCATACCTAGACTCCCTGCTGTCTGGTCTGAAGCTTTTCCCTGTTCCCTGCAGTGCCTGAGACAGTTCCTCCAGAATGAACCTCACAATGAAGTTAGGGCTAAGGGTCACGTGCTCCAGAGGCAGCCCGTATCCTTTTACATCCTGCCAGCAGATGGAATGGGAATGCTTGGGGGCTGCCCCAGGGACAGCATCAGCCCACCAGTTGGGTGACTATCATCCGAGTCTTCCAGACACTAAAGGAGCGCCAGATGTCCATCCCCAACAGACACCTGTGCCCCACTCACACGAGCTCGAGGGCAGGTCGACCCTGCATACTTTATGTGGCACCTGGTGGTGACACTCTCAGAGATCTGAATTGCACAGAGTGACAATTCTGCTGTGATCAAACTGGCTTTTCCTTCTCTGAACCACTCTGCTTTTTGGAACATTAGCCGATCAGAAGAGTGCGAATCTAGGAATGGCTAGTCTTACTCAAGAATATAAAAATTTAAAGTGAAACAAAATTTCAAAAGCACGGGTAAAAGCATTTGTGTTTCCCCTGGCACAGTCTGCCAGTCTTCATGGAGCTGTGAGAAGCACCAGCAAGCCCTAGCTAGGCAACACTGGGCACCCTGCTGGCCACAGGTGGGAAGTCTGGCCAGGCGGCCCTTCTTCTGCCATTTTACCCATCTCAGACTGAGAAGCATTTGCTCTGTGTAGCTCTCTCTGCTTTTCAGCAGTGAAATGGTGTGAACCAGAGCAGCAAAGCCCAGCTTGTCTGGTCACACAGCCACAGGATGATCATGGCAGTGATTCAAACTCTTGGTTGCTTCAGGCCTGTGATGAGTGAACAGCTCCAGGCTCAAAGGTGAGACATGGCACCTCAGCCATCACATAAACTCCCAGAACAGAACGTGAAGTCTGAGAAGTTTTCCTGGATAAGAATTTGATATGAAGCAGCATGATGACCAGAGTTAGCAATATCATCTTTGAAGGATAAAATGAAAAATGGAACTATAGAGAAACTTTGTAATCAAGGGATTTTTCTCCATATCTGAGGTTGAAATTAACACTCAGAATAATTTGTGAAATATATTTATTTTGAAGATCAGTATAGTGTGTAAGTATTCTAGCCTAACTAGAAGTTATGATTTATAATTTAATATAATAAGTGCAAGTTCTACATTGAAATTTTGTGCAAAACATTTGATGATTAGTCTATGACAATTGCTACTTAAGCAACTATTTACTAAACAGGCCAATGACTTGTTCTTGACACCTCATACTTTAGGAGAGACAATACCCTTCAGACAGCCTCAACAATGGAACAGGTTATTCAGCAAAGATGGCTACACATTCAATAAGGCAGGCTACATTCTCATTGAGTAGGTCAAGTTTTAATCTGAATCCCAGGAAGGCAGAGGGGCTCAGCCAGGCCCTGCAGCAGGGAGCCGAGTTCCACACAGATCTCCTCTGCCACTTCCCTGCTCGGCGACATTAGGATCTGAATGAGAATAATGCCCCACGTGCGTGCGCAGGAGCTCTTCTTACCATCCCATCCCTTTCAGCATGTTCCACCAGCTCACAGCATTCTCCAACAGTCTCTGTCCCAGGAGTTCTGAAGCCTCAGATCCTAACATCTCCCTTTTCATGACAGGAGCTGGTCCACGACTTAAGATCTGTAAGCTAAATTTATTCAGAAAGGGATCTCTCTAAAATTTAAAAAGTGAAATTTCCTTGCATTGTGCTATGAAAACAAGAAAAGATTTATCCTCAAAGATCTATGTGACATTCAACTCTAGGATCTCAAGGGGTCTTTATGGAGAATGGGGGGGGGGTCCTCACTATGTAGCCTAGGCTGGCCTCAAACTCCTGGACTCAGGGATCTTCTAGCCTCAGCCTCTGGAACAGCTGTGACTACAAGATGCTCTCAGTGGTATTCACAAAGAAAGCATTGCTTCTTGGCAAGAGGCTCAGTGTAGTTTAAGTCGTCAAAAAGGCACTGTGGACAGCAGTCACAATAGACTGTCACAAACACACATACTTCAGGTAATGTGCAACAAACAAGAATGGATGTTTAAATGGAGAGCCAATTCCTAAGGTCAGAGTCTCGTCACAGTGGATGAGGTGGACATATCCACTCCCCAGTTTTAGTACCTCAACCCCTAACGGGAGCTGGGAAGACCTGACCTCACCTGTCCAGCCAGCTGGTAAGCCTGGGCTGTGCTGACACTTAAGAGCTTTACTGATACCTGGCAGCAGAGATGCAGGAGTGGGAAGTGCTATGAGATGGAGCAGAGAAGGGACCGAACAGCTCCCTGACGCATCCCCACGGAGCTGGGACTCAGCGGGGTACGTTCTCACCCCAGCACAGTCTCCGTCCGTCCGTCCGTCCTTCAGTCCCTTCACTGCTGACAAATGCTGGAATTGGGCTCACACAGTGAGTTTCGTTAGTGGTAAGTGGCAACAGCTTAGGTTCGATTGCAGTATGCTTGGAATTTCCTGGTTTGGGTACGATTTTAAAGGTATTGGTTTGTTAACCATTTAGTAGATGAACAATTCAGTAGAGGCTACGAAGAAGTCATTACAGAAATTCCTGGAGAGAAGAGAGAAGGATTCATGTTACTCTGCTGTGAGAAAACCACCCACACCAGCCTTAGAACATAAGTCTGGGGCTGAGACTCTCACAAATACTTTCTTTCTTAAGAGACTCCAAACTCATAATAGAAAAAAGAACTATGTGTCCCTAAGAGGCCACAGTGCAGTTTCAACGGAAAATGAAGAATTATGCCTTTCCTCATTAATAACAGTGAGACAGGTGGGGGCCGACCGCACTGTCCAAAACCAAGAGGTAAGAGCAGAGATGTGGATCATCCTGGCACTGGAGTAGGAGGCATGAAATCTAAAAAGTGCCAATTTATTTCTAAAGTTCAAGGACAGCAATGAGCCAATGCAGCCTGCTAAGCTGAGTGGTGCTGCAGCGGCCTCCATGTGAAGGCCCAAGGTGTCTCTTAATTTTAACCCACCTTGGTATTTCTCCACCTTTTAAAACCCTGAGCTCTTACTGAAGACTAGGGTTCGGTTCCCAGCACCCACAACTACATGTAACTCCAGTTCCAGGGGATCTGACGCCCTCTTCTGGTCTCTGTGGGTACCAGGAACACATGCGGTACATATGCAGGAAAAGCAATCATACATATAAAACAAAAATACATAAACCTAAATAACCCAGACCAGTCATAACACTTCCTGTAGCTTTGTTGGAACTTGCTTTTGTAGCCTTTATTGTAAATTCACTCTAATTCTAGTAAATTAATAAAACATCTGACAATGTAAGTAAACCATGAGGTGCAAAGAAGCCAATTTGACAAATGTCTGTAATTATAATAGGCTCCTCAGTGAGTAAGTGAAGGCAAGTAACGGTCTATTTCAAAAGACCTGACACAAAGTGCCAAGAAAGCAAGTGATATGTATCACTGACCCTGACCCTGACCCGCCCATCCCATGGCACGTCACAATCACTATGTTTCTTCAAACTAAGCTCATTTTGCTTCGGGATACAGGTCAGATGTACATGCTCAGAGCTTGAGCATGTACAAAAACATCCAAAAGAAAAAAAAACCTTCAAAAATGTTTTCAGAATGTTTTTAAAGACCCAAACGAGCAACACAATCTATATTCTGAATCACTCTTTAGAGTAAAATGCGATTTGATACAAAGAGGATAAAAGGTCAGGGGAGAGAATAAAGAGGCAGCAAAGGGCCCAAATCAGATCTTTACCTGACCCCACACTGGTTAAAAAAGAAGTGAATGAATGTACTGGCCAATAGTAATACCCCACACTGGTTAAAAAAGAAATGACTGTACTGGCCAATAGCAATGAGATGGGAGAAGTTGAAAGTGGCCTGGGAAATCGCAAACTCCTCCACACTTCGTGGGGGAGATTCAAGTAAAAGCTCAGGAGAGGCTTTACCAAGATCTCCATTCAATAACCAATCCGAGGATCAAGCCCATGTGCCCTCATTCTCACCAAAGACCTGACTAAGGAAAAACTGTCTGCCAAACCCTTGTGTGGTGCATGTGGTGCCAGCTAGGTGGGCCATCTTGGGGACAAGGCAAGCCTGGTCCTCCATGTCACCCTAGAGGTTGAGAAAGTCTACCCCAACCAAAAATACGCACACTAGGCTAAGGGACCAATGTCAGATAAAAAAAGGCTACTGACCAGAGACCCAAGCCTACCTCCAACCAAATCTCCAGCCTCAGAAAGATGAAAAAGAGGGAAAACCCTGCCACCGTCAATTCCTAAGCTGTAAGGTTTTATTTTTAATTAAAATGAAACAACTCTGAGACTTTTAAAAAATATTCTCAAGTTATGAAATAAAAAGTCTAAATGGTGACTGTGGACTGGAATTGCCTGGTACATCCTCCTGAACTGACATAGGGAACAGCAAGGTTCAACATGTGGCCACCCACTTTTAGAAAGGATGCAGATTTCACCAGACCCAGCCTAGATGTTACTCCTATACATTTCTCCCAGATTATCAGTACCCCTCCCGGTCCCTTTTAAACGATGCCTAAACTGAATTTTAACATTGATTAGCTCCGGGTCAAGGTACAATAAATGTAAGTAAAACATCCTTTGTCAGCAACCCTACACCTTCAGCTGTAGAAACACCTAAACCCAAACAGAACCCAACCTGGCCCACCTCACACACAGAAAGAAAACAGGAAGCTCCTACCTCACTCTCAACAGACAGCTGAGATCTGATTATCAGTGTTTACTGGACCAGCGCAGTCTGTGAACTATCGGAGAAGCCAACAGGGCATTCCCCCTCGGCAGACCTTGGTATTTCTGAGAAAACCCAAATGATTTCAGATGCAGCTGTTATCACAAGTCCACCAGCGTGGTGCTAGTGAGATGAACAACTTTTCACTTTTTTTTTTTCTTTTTTCGAGACAGGGTTTCTCTGTGTAGCTTTGCGCCTGTCCTGGAACTCGCTTTGGAGACCAGGCCGGCCTCGAACTCACAGAGATCTGCCTGCCTCTGCCTCCCGAGTGCTGGGATTAAAGGCGTGCGCCACCACCGCCCAACTTTTCACTTTTAACCAGGACATGTGATACATAAACATGACATTGCCCTAAGTGCCTGCTCCTCCACACCCGTTCTTCACAGACAGTGTCACACATCTCCTGGGTTAGCTGTCTGAGGAAACCCTTCCCTATTCCCCCTTGACACTCATTCCCACAGAATCCCTCCTTTATCCCAGAGATGCACACACCACCCAGAGAAGGCTATCACAGGGCCTTTTTGCAAGCCCACCTCTATGAGGACCTGTGGCCCCAGACAACCTTTCCCTGGCAATCCACTTTGGAGGAAAAACATGCCTAATAAAAATTCTACCCCTTGCCTATTTCTTTCTACTACCACCATTCCTTAATACCATGGCGACCTCACGCACGTTCCAGAACAAACTGAACCTGAACAGTGAAGACCCATATCCAAAGGAGCACAGGGCGAAATGGCTCAGGAGCCTTCTAGCAAGCTCTACAGTATTTTAGGTTCTTAAAAAAGTTGGCAAACTCCTATAATAATTTTGACTTTGTAGGTCATTCAGCCTTGGACAGAACTACTGAACTTTGACACAGCAGTGAAATGCAGCTAAGAGAGTAAGTAAACAACTTGTTTACAAAAACAGGTAGCTGGCCATCAGGCTGGGACAGTAGAAGCTGATGGAGTGTCTCGACAGATGGACTCATGGAGCTACAGCAGCCCCCCCACCCCGACAGAAGGAATGGCCAGAATGACTGGTACCTCAGGAGGGACGGGGACTCACCTTGACAAATACAGCTGCAGCCACAGCAAAGACTGAGAACATCAGCAACAGCTCTCTTCTGCTGAGCTGTTTCAGCAAGAAAAACTTTGCCCAACCGAGCTTGGACTGGCTGTTGGGAGGGTACCTGAGCTTGTTAACACTTTCTCCCTTTAGCCCTTTTAATAAACAGGGGCGCTGATGAGAAAAGGTATCAAAACTGTATTTTCCATGATAAGCCCCCATTCCACTGGCACCTGAAATAAATGGAACAGATAAAACAAATTTCATTGTAGGTACTTCCCATTCAACTGACTGAGAAAGTGTGTTCTGCTTGGGGTGTAGACACCCAACTTATTTGCTTTTCTTCTCAAAAGTCCTTTCCCAACTTGGCCCCCCAGCACAGTCATCCACCCTCTCAGACAGGGTGCTTTCCATGAACAGGGTCAGGATCTGCAGTCCTTCTAGGGTTGTGTTGGCCTTTATGCAAAGTGTGCTAAGAGTTTCAATGAGTTCTTTGGGACACTCCAACCCCAGCCCTGTAGTGGTCTGTACCTCCAACTCAGTGTCCAGACAGGAAAAAGGAGTTTACAGAACTAGATGATCTGCCTAAGGTCACATGGCTGTTAAAGGAGGAACCTAAAATGTGAACCCAGATTACTATGATGCTAAATGTGTGTGCTTTTCCTATCAGTCCACATGGCCTTATTTATCCATGGCTCCTCTCACTTGCTTCCTCTAAATCCTTGAAGAACAACCAAGAACAGGGTAACAAGGTTATACAGCCAGGTAAGAATAAGCAAGTAAAAATCTCTGCCTTCTGGGAAGCCACACTGTGGTGATACATTGTGTACCCTAATAAACTTGCCTGAGGGTCAGAGGACAGACTGCAAACTACTCAGGACAATTTCGAGATGGCTAGCCGAGATAATCCAGCTTCACAGACTACTCGAGCAAGAATTTGAGACAAGCTCTGTACTTTCCCGTTATGCAGAGACTCGGCAACAAATGATACAGCTACCTCTCCTAGGACTTGACAATTAACTCAAAATTTTTCTTTTCAGGATCCCCTTAAAGATGCCTTCCCCCCCAGACAGCAGGAAGTAATTTTAAGAACATGATGCCCACATTCCCAAGAGGTGGGATGGGTGGCTTTTGGTCTTTCAATGGGTTATGGATAATTGCCATTGTTTAGGATGGTTGGTTACAACTTGTTATTGTTAACAGTCAGGGAAAAGGCTAAACAAAGGAGATTAGATTTAGGGTTCTTGTTTGAAAAAAAAGAAAAAAAAAAGAGGATATAGATATAAGATAAAATGTAGCTATTCAATGTACTCTGAAAAGAGGATATAGATAAAAGGTAGATTATTGAATCTACTCTGAAAAAAAAGATATAGAAATGATGGATAAAGGATAGATTATTGAATCTACTCTGAAAGAAAAAAAGGGGAGGATATAGATATGATAAGATAAAAAGGTAGCTTATGCTGGGTGGCAGTGGCGCACACCTTTTATCCCAGCACTCGGGAGGCAGAGCCAGGTGGATCTCTGTGAGCTTGAGGCCAGCCTGGTCTACAGAGTGAGATCCAGGACAGGCACCAAAACTACACAGAGAAACTCTGTCTCAAAAAACCAA
>CABHPQ010175343.1:21803-43303 GCA_902168405.1 Peromyscus aztecus
AAAAAAAAAAAAAAAAAAAAAAAAAAAAAAAAAAAAAGTAGATTATTGAATCTACTTTTAGAAAGCAACTACTAGTTGTAAATATTTTACATTGGATTGGATTTTTATATATTGTATACAAATTATATATGTTGATACAAATTTGAGATTGATTTTGTTAGAAAATACTGTACATATGTTTCTAATCTTGTTCAAGGTATTGTACCTATACAGCTCATTTAACAATGTAATGCAAATTGCTAGTCCCTGAAAATTATTACCAACTAATTAGGACATAAAGAAATGCAAGTTAGTATTTAGTCACCTATTACAATCAAACTTGTAGTCATATTAGGTATGTTTTCAAGGTCAAACAAATATATTTTAGATAGACAGGTCATCTTTAAACACTATAGAGAGCTACAGAATATGACATTTAAGATGTTTTAATAACACAAATTATTTCATTTCATTATGAAAATGAGAAGTATCTGCTCCTGCCAGCACCAATATACTTCAGAGAAGATGATGGGCATCAAAGAAACTCCATATGGAATTTACTTTCTTTGTGGCAAAAGTTAGCTACTGTGCAAGAAAATGCCCTTGCTTCAACTTCTGACAGTAAGCTGTCCAAAACGGACAAGTAGGACACAGAAGAAAGGACTGCTGAACTCTACAAGGTATGACAGCCCTGTAGAAAATCCTGTTTCACCAATAAGTCTGTCAGATATGCTAAGCCTGTAGGCTGAAGATGGATGCCCCAACATTGCAGAGGAACCTTGGGTGACTGTCCAGGCAGCCAGCTGTTTCTGTCATTTCTCACATTTTTTGGAAGTCACTTGTTTGCACTTCCTGCTTACTCAGTTAGTATTATTTCCTTCTCAGGTCTCTGAGGGACTTGAAAACTAGATAGTTATAGTTTTCCTTGTTAACAAATCCAGAAAAGAAACTCACTAAAGAGGTGTAAAGTGAGTAAGTTTGAAAGACATCAAAAGATAGTTTTCGGTTGGTAATACAAGTGAGGATAGAACATGAATTAGATATAACATTTTGGACTCATCAAAATAGGATAAATAATAGAGTATTTTCTCTGAATTTGTCAAATGTTAATAGACTGGACATTATTAATGTAATTCTTGACTATATATTGTATATACTTATTGTATATAGTTTTTCTAAGTTATAATCTTCTTTTATTATTTTAGACAAAAAAGGGGAAATGTGGTGATATATTGTGTACCCTAATAAACTTGCCTGAGGATCAGAGGATAGAGCCAGCCACTAGATTTGACATAGAGATCAGGCAGTGGTGGCACACACCTTTAATCCCAGCACTTGAGATCTCATGCCTTTGCTTGGGAAGCACACACACCTTTAATCCCAAGAGTAATATGACAGGGCAGAGGAAACAGGAACTCACTCTCTTTAGGCTGAGGATTTCGTAGAGTTAAGAACTAGTGGCTGGCTGCTCTGCTTCTCTGACCTTTCAGCTTTCACCCTGATATTTGGCTCTGGGGTTTTTTATTAAAAGACCATCTAATCCAAACACCACCACACTTGCACACTTCACAACGCATACAACAGACTGGCAGGTGCACAATGTCCTGTGCAGTGGCAGTGGCATGTATGACGCAATGACAGAGGCAGAATGACTGGAAGCCAGGGGACAGGTGGCTGGGGCCAGGCCACAGCTGGCTTAACTGTTTCGATGGAGGGGGTCATTTCAGAAGGCAAGACTGATTCATTGGAAAGATAATGAAACCAGAGAGAAAGCCTGAGGACACTGAGGGGGAGAAAAGAGGGGCCAGCTAAAGCTGTGACCAGAGTAGGAAGGACCAGATTGTGTCCATGATGCTTCCCCAAGAACAAAATACCTTTTGCCCATCCTCTAGAGGACAGGGGACTCTCACTCTCCTCAAATCAAGCAACACACAAAGAAAGGCTGCTGCCCCTCCCCACAGAGGCTTTGGGAGCCGGTGCAGGCAGCACTGACTATCCCCAACATCACCCTGAGTAGAAAATGAAGGGATGTCAGGAAATACTCTGTTTCTGGCCTTCAAACCTTTCTTTCCTGTACCTCATTTAAAAAGAGAGATCGTACTAATTAATTTGAAACCTGATTCTTGGTCCTTAAGCCTCCTGAATCTGGAAGCATAAGTAAGGAGAGTAACTAAGTGAAGACCACCACTACAGCCGTGGTCAGTGCTAATGAGGACAAAGAGAGTGATTCACCAGAGATGGCACCGGGCAAGGAATCAGAAAACTAATGCTAGCTGGGTGGCTGGAGGGGTTCTCAGAGGAGGACAAGCTCACAGTGACCTGCAGAAGAAAATAGCGCCCAACTTTCAACAGCCCATACAAGAAATCCAGGAATCATGCTTCTGGCACATTTCTACTCAGGAGAAGGTCACTGTGGTGATTTGGGGGCTATGAGAAGGGCCTCCATAGGCTCCTACATCTGAATATTTGGTCCCCAGTTGGTGGAACTGTTTGGGTAGGATTAAAGGGCATGGCCTTGTGGGAATGTGTGTAGTCTTTTTGGAGGTGTACCACTTTTGAGGTTTCAAAAGTCTCTTTGTCTGCAACTTGCAGATAAACACTCTCAGCTACTGCTCCAGCTCCCTGCCTGCTTGCCTGCCTCCATGCTCCCTGCCACAATGATGATGGACTAACCTCTGAAACTGTAAGCAAGTCCCTAATTAAATGCTTCTCTTTTAAGTCGTCTTGGTCGTGGTGTCTCATCACAGCAACAGAATAGTAACTAAGAAAGTCTCACTTACCCACACCTCCAAAGGGCAAAGAATTGACAGTGAAGTGCATGATGACATCATTGCCTGTGACTCCGCCACTGGACGTCTCATCAATCACCCGTTTGATGAGCTGAGGAACAGACCAAAGGCACCTAGGTTAGAGCTAATGTCCTGTCACTCCCGCGTCTTGGAGTGTGCTCACTGTGGGCTCTAAGGACATGCATCCAGGCTTTGTGTGCTGGTGCAAGTTTTTAAGTTTGGGGAGACACAAAATTCATGCCAAAAATCACTAAAAATATTGTATAAAGTTATCTTCAGGCTATGTGTACACTGCCTCATGAAACACAGAAGATGCTTAAACTTGGGTCCCATCTCCAAGATAGTTCATTTATAGGCAAATATTCCAAAATCTAAAAAAATTTTGCAGTCAAGCTGGGTGGTAGGTAGCACATACTTGAATCTCTGCATTTGAGAGGCTGGAGCAGGAGGAGCATGAATTTAAGGCCAACCTAGGGTATACAGTGAGATATTGCCTTTTAAAAATCTGAAATATTAAACACTTCTGGTCCCCAGCACATCAGTCTGTAGATAAAGAGGGGTGGCCCTGAACCTTTGGGCCTGTTTCCTTGATCTCCATCAAGATCTACACTCCAAAACAGTACCAACAAGAGACAGTTTAGAAATTATTACTTCTCTCAAGCTGGTACTGACCAGAAGACTTCTGCCCTGCTCAACAGCTTTACAGTACCAGGAGGCGCTACACAGGCTATTGGAGGGAGTGTTAGGATTCTGCCGCCACTCCAGCTGCATGACCACACGTGCAGTTCAGCAGCTAAGCAAGGGGTCTTGCGACTTGTGTCATCAGTGCGTGTTGGTGATGACGTGCACACAGCATAGCTCTGTAAGCCCACCTGTGCATGTTCACAGAAATCCTTAGAAAGCCAGACACAGACTCTTCCCCCATCTCTGTTCTGTTCTCTCTTCCCCCTATTATCTCTCTCTCTCTCTCTCTGTTCTCTGCATCTGCTTCTTCCCCAGGCCTGGTTCTTTTGTCTCTCTCCCCTTCCCCCGCTCCACCTAATAAAGCTCTAATACTGGGTTTTGTCGTGGCTCGTGCCTCATGACCTTTCTGCATGGTAACCAGCGCCACTTATCATTTTTAAAACAACATTGGTGCTGTGACTGACAGGCTCTCTTGGTGCTCTGCATCTGGGACCTTGTACTGAGGTTTATTGGACCTGCGACTGTTTGCTCCGCTTTTCATTTGCCCAGCCGCTGGGACCGCTACACACAACACACTGGCTGCCAAGATTGGTGAGTTTCCCCTTTCTGATCCCTTGCCATTTCCCACAACTGTAGCCTGAGATATATTTCTCACATCAGACCCCCGGGGGGTCCTTGGCTGTGTACCATGACACATTCTCTCTTGATGAAGTATTGAATGCTGTCTGGACTCCCGGGGAGTCCTTCAGTACATAGGCCCAGCCCTTGCTCCTTCCATGATGGCAGTTTAGGTAACTTGTGCTGATGCCGGTCCATAGGCTGACTGTCCTGGGGATGCCCAGAATAGGAGCCTGGGATCCCGTTTGCTATTTTAATTTTTTACTTTTTTCTCTCAGCTGCAGTCATGGGACATGAAGGCTTCCTCCTCATGGTTCCACTCCTGCTCTGACAAACGCCTTAAATATCCCCAGATACCAGTAAATCTGGCCATGTAGTGGCTTCTTGAACCCCAATATTTCATGGGAATTATCTAACTTCTGCCAGTGAACAGGCAAATGAAAAGAGTTATCTTATCCCCACACTTTTACCTAAGCTCTGAACCCTCCCTTTCTAACTCTCTCTCTCCTGCCCACTTGCATTCCTGAACCTAAGGAATCTCTGACTCCAAAGAACCTTATCTTTTCTGTTCTCCTGTACCAGGCAGGCCACTAAGTATGGATAGGTCTGGAAGCAGGCTAGGATGCATTACGATCAGGACCCACATTGGGATTATAATCCCGATGGCTCTTTAGCCAGAGATCAGTTTACATCCTGCCTCCTGGCGGGTCTTCCTAAAGCTGTCCTCAAACCACCAAACTACCAAAGAAAAAAGAAAAAAAAAATTCAAGACACGGAATAAAATCCATCTCTTGTTTCCCAGAGCTTCCCAACATCAGGGCTAAACTTAAGCACCTGAACAGCAAGGCTCCTGACCCCACAGGTGGAAGTTTCAGCTGTGGCATTTAAGGTGTGTCATGGGAGAGATGAAAAAACCGGTGAACAGAATTGCCAAATGCTGGCACATGCCATCTGAGCAGCTGCATAAGGGCTTCCAGGTCCCTGTTTTAAATGTGTGCTAGAGGAGGCCACACAGGCTAGTGCGTGCCTGCCCCTCCTCAGGCCACCAACTGAGCCTTGTTCAAAGTGTCACCTAGAGAGATGACTGCTCAGCTGACTGCCCCTGGGCACCTTGTGGCATGGGGACAAACAAAGACCTCTAGCAGACCTCCTAGGCTAGGCCATGGCTTGCAGGGACCCCAGAATGCAGCATGGGGTGATCTGTTTCCTTCCTGTTGGACACCCAGCCACTCACTCAGTCCTGCGGGAGTTTTGGGGTCCCATCTCTCCTTCTCGTTTCCCTATTGTCGGGGTAGGGGGACAGCCTTCCTACCTCAGCAGACTTAATTGTACTTTCAGAGTTACTTAATAAGAAGAGATTTTTCCAGCTAAGGCAGGAGTTTTCATTTCATTTGCTCCCTCCATGTGCCTCACTCCAGACCTGTCAGCAGTGCTTCCCATGCACAGATACACAGACAGGGCCCTGCTCTCTGCCTTGTCCCCAATTCCAGAAGAAGGAGTTCTCACCCCACAAGCTTTTCCCTTCCTGGTTCCCTCTTCTAATTAACTACTCAGCTAATTGTTACAGGATCACCATAGAGCCGGAGTCCAAGGACCATCAGATATATCCAGGTGGTAAGAAACACCCCCAGACCTAAAAGTGTCTGGGCTCTGCAAAAACAGACTTTAATATAACAATCCATTACTGCTAAATGCTCTCAACAATTGATCATCTGTCTCTCCTGGATGCTAAACTAATAAAGGAAACAGGTGCCTTAAAATAATCTGTCTCTGATAAAGCTTATCTCAGGTAAAAATTAAAAACATGTTCCAATCAATCTCTCTCTCTCTCTCTCTCTCTCTCTCTCTCTCTCTCTCTCATTAACACTAACCGATATAAGCAGAGTACTAAACACTACAATGGTCACTAGTCCAAGACTTTAATTTTCTCATGGCTGCTTCTTAATATGTTCAAAATATGTTCCAAGCTCCAGAAAATCCACCTGGACAGGTCAGCAAGCTCTGGAACCGGCTTGAATCCACCTGGACAGCACCTTGTCAGACAACTTCCAAGGCAGCAGACAACAGCCCACCATCCCAGGACCCCTGTCTACCTCAGAAGCCCCCTTCCCCACCACCCCAAGAGTCAACTGTTGCTCACTGAGTCAGTTGGAAGCAGTTTTTCTGGGAGAAACAACGCCCCTATTCCTATTTATCCGCTTTTTTTTATAATACACAAAAAAAGTCTGGAATGTTAGGATTCTGCCGCCACTCCAGCTGCATGACCACACATGTGCAGTTCAGCAGCTAAGCAAGGGGTCTTGCGTCTTGCGTCATCAGTGCACGCTGGTGATTACATGCGCATGGTGTGGCCACACAATCAGCACATGCATGGTGGAGCTCTGTAAACCCACCTGTACATGTTCATGGAAATCCTTAAAAAGCAAGACACAGACTCCTCCCCCCTCTCTGTTCTGTTCTCTTCCCCCCATTACCCCTTTCTCTCTCTCTCTCTCTCCCTCCCTCCCTCTCTCTCTCTCTCTCTTCTCTGCACGTGCTTCTTCCCCAGGCCTGGTTCTTTTGTCCCACCCCCCAATAAAGCTCTGATAATGGGTTTTGTCGTGGCTCGTGCCTCATGACCTTTCCACATGGTAACCAGCACCGCTTATCATTTTTAAAACAACAGGGAGTCTACCCAGATGTGAACCTGTGAACTGCCGTAATGACCACAAGACATGCCTGTGGGTGCAAGAGTGGCATGCATGTTAAGGGGGTAATGAACCATTTTCGGCTTGGAGTTAATTTCCAATTTCATAAGAGGAAACACGCCTGGCATTATAAATCTGACCAAGAATTCATGGCTGGGGAGCTGAGAGGCCCAAATGATGAACCTACTACTAGTATTTTGCTAAGTGGACTTAGTGTTAAACTACTCTAATTTTTTTTGCATTTCTATACTAATCTATAGATTAGTACACTTCTCAGACCTCATTAGAGAGGTTTCTTTGTGCAGCAGATAGCTGTTATCATGGAAACTCTCCACTGGTCAAAGTGAAGTGTAAGTGTCTATGTAGTGTTCGGCCTCAAATGGGACATTTATATCACACTCCTCCCCTCAGGGGTTGAGGATTATCAAGGAAGAAGTGAAAAGATTGTAAGAGTCTGAAGATGGGGAGGAGCAAAACAGTCTTTCAGAAAAGACCACTACACTCCTGACTCACAACAGTTGTGGGTGATCACATAAGGTCAAGCCAGTCAACACTCCAGCATGGAAGGGAGAGGGACTCATGAGCCCCAACCCACAGCTGAAGAGATATTGACAGTTCGATGGCTCTATCTGGAAGGGGAGGGACAGTTTTCTTTACGGGTATGCCCAATATCTCAACCATACTCTAGTTGATGACCCCATTCCTGTTGCAAGCTGCAAAAATATGAAGTAGGATTTCAGCTGATTATGACAAGCTAATACCTGGAAGAAACCAAGGGCCTTCCAAAGGTCAAGTCGAGGCTCAAGGAGTCTTGGTGATATTGGCTTTTGATTATTAGCCATTTCCTACTATGAATTTCTCGTGGGCTACTGTAGCTTTTCCATCATTCATTGGGCACAATTTCCTCTCTACTTATGGAATATTTAGATAACCTTCTGTGCAGTAACACAGTCAGGATCCCTAATTTCAGGTATTTCTGTCATTATAATCATTAGCAGCATTGGGCCAGAACCATCTCCGATGGACAAAAAGTATCTTATCAGAGATACCTCTGTACTTTCTAAGAACAGATGTAAGCATCCAGACTATCTGTTTGAGAAGGCCTGGCGGATGTGCTAATTAAGCTTAACCTTCTCCCTTTCCAAAGTCTTATCTCTAGTTTTAGATCTACCTTTAACTATTAACTCAGAACTAAAGGGTTTCTACTTACAGGTACATCAAGCTGACTCAGGCTGCTTGGACAGATAAGGGGCCAAAGGAAAATAAGGCAGTTTTATTTTCACTTGTCACTGATAGACTCCTAACACTTTAACTAACCACTTCTAAGAGTACAGTTGAGCACATAAAATGCCCTTTTGCTCAGATATTAACCAAATTTAGCCCTCAGTTGATTCTATTCCCCATTAGTCACTTCCCTTTTGGGTTGCAGATGATGGCTGGTAATTACTGCTCTTTTGTGTGGATCTTATTGCCCCTCCTTTTGACCCTGAGGGAATTCAAGCCTAGTGACCTTGCTTTAACCACAGCATTGCTATTGCATGGGTATATAACTGTAAACCTCAGAGAATTGGGAGGATGAGAAGGAGAAGAGAAAAGAGAATGGAAGAACTAGATGGGTAAGAACTGGAGAGGAACGAACTGAGATGGGGAAGAAATAGATTGAAGGGCTGGAAGAGAGAACTAGAGGAACGAGATGGAAGATGAAGAAGAGCCAGATGGGGAAGAACAAGATGAGGAAGAAGGAGATGGGAGAAGAGCTAAGATGGGAAAGAACTAGATGGACAAGAACCTAGATGGGGCAGAACTAAGACGAGAGAATTAAGATAGAACTTAGAGGGGACAGCAGAATAATGTAGAGAAAAATCAGGCAACAAGGGAGCTAGGCAGGAGAGCAGAATAGAAGATGTGTAGACAGAATTTTATCCCAGAGAAATAAAGTAGACGGACAAAGAGCTCAGTGTACCTAGATTCTTTTCCCCAAAATAATATGCATCATTCTCAGCTTCTCTTCTGGGCCTCTGGGAAGAAGATTATTAAGGCTGGACCATAATAATTTTTGAGACATACCCATTAGTAAACAGGCAAATTAGAGTTAGGGGGAAGACTGAGGAGTGAATGTGATCAAAATACATTGTACACGTGCATGAAATTCTCAAAGAGTAAATAAAAATAGTATATTAAAATTATTATTTCAAGCTGGGTGGTGGTGCACACCTTTAATCCCAGCACAAGGGAGGCAGAGGCAGGTGGATCTCTGAGTTTGAGGCCAACCTGGTCTACCGAGTGAGTTTTAGCACAGCCAGGGCTACACAGAGAAACCCTGTCTTGAAAAACAAAAAAAAAACAAAAACAACAACAAAAGAATTTCTCAATCCCTGATCTAAATTATACCATACGATTAACAGGTATGAGATGCAAAAGATGTTAGAATTATTCTATTTTTGAAGAAATAAAGAGCTAGTTGGCCTAAGATCAAAAAAGCCTCAATAATACTGAACTAAACATCATTCCACTTAGGTACTAATAAGCCTTGAGAATTCATGGTGGATGTCAAATGGGACTACAGTGACCACGGGGGTGGGGGTGGGGGGGGGGGGGGGGGCTCTCTACCTAGGTGCATGCCCCTAGCAGGCTTTAGTGAACCATGCACACTTATCTCACTTCAAGTACCTGTAGCCATGAGAACTTCACTAGCACTGCAGACTCCTGAAGCCACCATGTGACTACAGCACCTTATCATCAGAAACTGCACACGGCACCTGGCCAGTGAACTTCTCACATTGACTGGTCCCGTCTTCCCCTCTCTCATTTTCATTTTTCCAGAAGGATCCTGAACCTACAAGTCCACGTGGAAGCCATCATCTGCTAAGAGCAGCAGGTCACCTAGTGACATGAATGACAGAGCATGCAGGAAGAGGCAGAGCTACTTGCCCAGTGACACCCAAAACCCAAGTTCTCATGACCATCTATAGGATGTGCCAGAGTCTTTGACTTTCCCAGCCCCATCTGAGTGACTATGAAGGCCATTTGAGTCACAGGGGCAGGCTCTATGGATCCATGTCACAAAAAGCACTACATGCTAGTGATGTAAGTTTTCTAATTATTCAGGAGGTGTTTGTTATTCAAAAGTCCTGTGACATTCCCCTGCTGTGGATTCAGCTCTAACTCCAGGGAGTAAGGGAAAGGGTGCAGTGATAATCCAAGGCTCCATTACCTAAGACAGCAAGCTATGAATACAGTCAGTCAACTTTGATATATAAATAAACCACCTATGTTTTATAGCAATAGAGAAATCCGGCTCTTGAGAGTGAATTATTCTCTATAAAGCTTACCTTATTGTTATGAGAAAATACATAGAGCGCCAGGGGCTTTTCACGACCATTAATGAAATTAATGGCTTCATCTACATTTTTCACAGACACTATTGGAAGAATTGGTCCAAAAATTTCTTCTTGCATCACCTTGGAATTAGGATCAACATCAGTAAGTATGGTTGGGGCTAAAAAATAAAATAAAGTAACATGAATGGTCAAGTTGAAGACTTCTCTTTAAAACTCTCATCTTCTCTTCATTTCCCTGAGTCAACCACCCACCAGGCATACCTACCGGTTTGTCCTCACCGTGTGCCAGACCTAGCTTTGGTTCACAGGAACCTCCCTGCCCCCAACCCAACAAAATCTGCTTCCAAATCCACTGTCGAGCTCAGGGGGAAGATCTAATTAGACCAAGCTAATCTCAACAGTTCTTCCTTCATTTTTTTCTTTGACGGACCTAGAAATGGGTCACACTGCCACCAAGGAGATGGGAAGAGCAGCAAGATGAAAGAACTGGGTTTTTTGTTTTGTTTTGGTTTTTGGTTTTTTTTTTTTTTTTTTTTTTTTGATGGTATTAACAATCACTGAACCATCCAACCCAGGAGAATCTCTATGAATTTCTAATTATTTGTATCCTTTTAAGTTTTTTTTTAACAGCTGATAAGAAAAGATAAATAAATTAATTTGGGGGCAGCTTCTTTGCCTACCAAATGTACTTGTATTTCTTCCATCATCTTACAGGTTATTTTTCAAATTTTAATTTAAAAATCAAAGTAAGAGCCAGTGACATGGTTCAGCAAGAAAAGATACTCACCACTAAGCCCAATAACCTGATTTCAACCCTAGAGTCCTCACAGAAGGAAATACTTTGTTGTGGAATATTATTTTAAGGTGTGTTACTTTTGTTTATGTTTCATTTGTTTAACTCTGTGAAGCTGTGTTACTGTGTCTGTGTAAAACACCTGATGGTCTAATAAAGAACTGGCCAATAGCAAGGTAGGAGAAAGGATAGGCAGGCCTGGCAGGCAGAGAGAATATATAGAAGGAGAAATCTGGGAGGAGAGAAGATCCAGACAAGGAGGAGGACCCAGGGGCCAGTCATTCAGCTACACAGCCAGACATGGAGTAAGATAAGATTTACAGAAGTAAGAGAATGGGAAAAGTCCAAAGGCAAAAGGTAGACAGGATAATTTAAAGTTAAGAAAAGCTGGAAAGAAATAAGTAAGGCCGAACATTTATAAGTAAGAATAAGCCTCTGTGATTTATTTGGGAGCTGGGTGGCGGGCCCCCCAAAAGAGCAAAAACAATCAACAACAATGCCTCCCTCAAGTTGTCCCGACTTCCACATTGTGTGTGTTATTTGAGAAGAGGAACCTCAATTGAGAAAATCCCTCCATCAGATTGCCTTTTGATTGATGGTGGATGTGGGTGGGCCAGCACACAGGGAGGCTGTGCCACATTGGGCGGGTGGTCCTAGGATATATAGAAAGCAGGCTGAGCAAGCCATGAGGAGTAAGTCAGTGAGCGGTGGTCCTCTATAACCTCTGCTTAGTTTTTACCTCCAGGTTCCTGCCTTGCCTTCTCTTGGTGATGGAGTAGGACGACCCAAGAGCTGTAAGATGAAATAAACCCTTTCCTCTTCAAGTTGCTTTTGGTGATGACGGTTTAGCTCAGCAGTAGAAAAGTACTAAGATAGAGACTGGTACTGTGATCATGGATCTTGCGGTGGCAGACCTGGAGGTCTGTTGTGGGAGGACTGTGGAAGGAGTTTGGGCTGGAAAAGCCACTGAATGCTCAAAGCTTAATGAGCTCTTGTGTGAACTTGGAAATAAATGCTGAGAGCTGTGGAGTGGAGCCAGCCTAATCCTGAGATGGGCTGTGTTGTGCTGTGGATGACAGAGCTGCAGAGCTGGAGCTGGCTAAGGCCTTTGGAGCCAGAAGATCATGTGTGGGTCCCAGACACTGAGCTTTACACTGTAGGACTTTGGTTATAACTATGCCCTGGTTCTTCCTTCCTGGAGTAGAAGTATGCGATTTACTTTGATTTTACAGAAACCCACAGCTGAGAGACCTTGGATTGTTGGAGAAACTTTGCCATTTTAGAAAGACTTGAGTTTTAAAGAAACTCTGGATATCTAATGAGACTGAACTTAATGTGTTTGAATTTTTAAAGACCATGGACTTTGATATTAATATGAGATCTTGGAAATGAACCAGGAGGGAAACATTATGGCTTAATCAATTGTGTGTGTGTGTGTGTGTGTGTGTGTATGTGTATGTATATATGTATATGTATATATGACGCATACACGTCAAACTAACAAGTGGTCAATAGTGTTAGTCAGTCTTATGTTACTTAACATAAGCTAGAGTCATTTGGCAAAAGGGAACTGCCAACTGAGAAAATGCCCCTACCACACTGACCCTCGGGCAAGCCTGTGGAGCATTTTCTTGATTAATGATTGGTGTTGGGAGGGCTCAGACCACTCTAGGTGGCATCAACCCCAGGCAGATGGTCCTGAGTTGTGTAAGAAAGCAGGCTGAGTAAGCTCCTCTCCATGGCCTCTGCTTCAGTTCCTGCCTTGAGTTCCTGCTCTGACTTCCCTCAGTGATGGAGTATGAGCTGAGAGTTATAAAATGAAATCAACCCTTTCCTTCTCGAGTGGCTTTTAGTCGTGGTGCTTTATCACAGCAACAGAAAATTAAGATACTATGGTACCTGTATGCATATGTACATACACACACACACACAAAATAAATAGAATTTTAAGAATAGAATTTACCTATGTAGCGTGTGGCCTCATCAGTCTCCCCGCCAAAAGCTATTTTCTGTCCTTCAAGCAAACTTTGTAACCTCTTAAAGTGACGAAGATTGATGATCCTTTCATAATCAGGAGACTCTTTTATATTTTCCCCATAAAAGTCCTATTAAAAACAACAGGAGTTATTTAATTGCCACAAAATCCATACTTCAATTTCTTTAATAAGTTCAAAGTCTGCTGGTGTATAAAAGTTGACCTGGTTTATGACGTCACAGACTCCAACACCCACTCTTCAAATAACTTAGTAATAGTACAGTACTAATAACTTTGAGTTCTTAGACAAGTCAAGAATTAACAGATACGGTAGACACACACACACACTCTCACGCTCACACACTCACACACCTTCTGCCTATACTTTTCTTCAGGTGCCTACAGATCTTGCAGTCTCCTCATAGCCCTTTCTGAAAGATGTCAGGGAAGAGGTCATTAGTTCAAATGTCAACTGGCCTCTCCCAGAAGTAGGTTGGGCAGTTGCTGCAGAAACTCTTTGGTCTTTGAATCCTAAGTTTTTACTCTCATCTAGCCTTTACCAAAGAAGTTTGCTAGCCTTCACTCTATTTTGTTGGTTTTGTCTCCTCTGGACTGGTATTTTCACCAGTCACTGATAATAGTAAACTATTCTATGTATAAAGATATGGCCTTGTTAAATTTCCAAAGGAAAACAACCTCAAGAGGGATAACCAATATTTATCATGTAAATAAACACATAACATGTACTTGCTGGGAAGCTTGACAGCCCTGTGAGAACTAATGTTGAATCACAAAAGGTCTTATCCACTAACCTACCAAGATGAACTCAAAGGTCTGGGCAGCAGAAATCACCCAGGCACCCTGTTGAAATGAATGTTCTGTCCAAGGCCACCAACACAGCCAGGCCTTCTGACCAACTGAATCACAGAATAACAAGCTGGGGGTGGGGACCACACCATATCAACCACAATCTTTGAAGATAAGGCTTAGACTTACTTTTCAATGGCTCCCTAATTATTCCAGCGTGTTATTTGACGAGAACTCTTACGTCATAGCTTGTGCTCTTCCTTAAAGGTAGGAAGAGGGGCCACTGGTCCTAAGGAGTTCATCATCATAGTCAATAAAGCACAGCTCTATTCCCAACTAGTTCAGCCTCACAGCGACCTTGACCCTCCCTTCCACTCACATTTCCTGGATCGAGACAACTTTCATGCTCTCCTTTCCTGGCTGCTCAGTCTTCATCACTAATTCTACTCTCACCCACCCTCCCTCTCACCACCTTCTGGTATACAGTTTTCATTCTCTCCTCTTACTTCGGTATTCTCCATCCTTTCTGGAGCTCAATTAAAAAGTTATCTCAGAAAGGTGGCTTACTAGTCTTCGTTCCACTGAACTCAGTACCCCTGGTCAAACACTCACTAACAATGAAAATCCCACATCTCCATCAAGTCTTAGCTTATTACCAGACACAGTCTTGATTAGTTCCTTTATGTACCCTAAAAGATGGATAACCCTCTCCAGCAGCAGTTCTCACCCTGTGGGTCACACCCCTTCACAAGGGTCGAATCAGATAGTCTGCGTATCAGAGATTTATATTACAATTCACAGCAGTAGCAAAATCACAGTTATGAAGTAGCATGAAAATAATTGTTTGGTTGGGCGTCACCAAAACACAAGGAACCGTATAAAGGTACATATAAAAGCATTAGGAAGGCTGAGAACCACTGCTCTACAGGGTGTACTTTAAGTAGGTCTTTACTTCACTCCTTCAAACTACGGGCCATCTAGCCCTCCACATACATGAGAACTGATAACCTTCTTCAGCAAGAACCAATATGCCAAGGGCTCTCTTCAAGTGATTTGGAAGCACTCTCTCAAAACCACAGAAAACATTTTTTGACTTTTAAGTATATGCCTTGACAAATCAACTATATAATTTAAGTGGACCTGCCTTGTTCCCACAGATGCACAGAGTGTTTTAATTAGTCAGTAAGTTAATTCAGTCACATATGTTCTGGAATTGTCTGGGTTGGGGGTAAAAGTGAACAGAGATGCTGTCTGAAAGTACTTTATTGGACTTTCATCAGTGGGATCAGAACTGCGGAATACAGACCTTCACCGTTTCCTTAACCTTCTGCACTATCTGATCCTGGAGGGAGGCTTCGCAGAGGATGTAGTCTGGAGCAATACAGGTCTGACCACAATTCATGTACTTTCCCCAGGTTATGCGTCTGGGGAGAAAAAAAACAAAACTAAGAACAGAATACCCTTATAATTCCGTCACCTTTCCGTGGTTATCTTGTTTGTTTGCCAACGTCTCAGGCACTTTACATACTGCTGTGACAGAAACTAAGGAAGAGGGGACTCTGGCTCACAGCTGAAGGGACGGCATCACGGCGGGGGAAGTCATGGGGGCAGGGACTTGACACGGCTGGTCCCATGGCACCCCCAGCCAGAGAGGAGAGAGCACCAATACTTATGCTCAGTTTGACTCTTTTTTTTTTTTTCACCCTGAACTCCAGGGTTAGTGGGTCTTCCCACTTCACTTAACCTAACCTAGACAGTCCCTCCCAGACATGCCTAGAGATTTGTTTTCATAGTGAGTCTAAATGCCATCAAGTTGACAACCAAGAATAATCGTCATGCCAACAGATGTGGCCTTGTATATTTAGTTAGTAATTGTTAAAAAAATAAAAAAATAAAAAATTAAAAAAAAAACACCTCTGAGCTGTAGATCATCTTGTTACAACTTAGAATGCATTTTCAGAGTTCTTTTTGATTTGGTGTGTGTGTGTGTGTGTGTGTGTGTGTGTGTAGGTCAAAAGACGACATTTTAGGAGGTGGTTCTCTCCTTCTACCTTGCTGAGGTGGGGTCTCTCTTTTGCTTCTGCTGTGTGCTCACTGTATACTCAAGGCCTCCCATCTACTCAGAATCTGTTTTTTTTTGGGGGGGGGGGGTTGGTTTTTGGTTTTTGGAGACAAGACTTCACTGTGTAACCTTGGCTGTCCTGGAACTCACTCTGTAGACCAGGTTGGCCTCAAACTCACAGAGAACCACCTGCCTCTGCTTCCCGAGTACTGGGATCAAAGGCGTGTACCACAACCTCCCAGCTAGAATCTGACTTTTTTAAAACATGGGTTCCTGGTATCAAACTCAGAGTGTCAGGTTTGTACATCACTGAACCATCCCACCAGCCTTTAGAACGCATTTTCAACTGAGGTAAAATATTCTACATAGCAAGAAAATTCTCAGAGTCAGCCTGGCAAATACCTAACAAGCTATGAAGACACAGTCTGCAGAGAAAGGGAACAGCCTCCCAACACTCCTTCCTTTCTTACCCAACCAAAGGTCATTCTGGATGACAAGCACACGGCTCAGACTCCGGCTCTCCAGGCTGTAGCACTGCTGACAGGCTGTGTTGTGTGGGTACAGAGAGGGCACAGCCAGCGTCCTCTACCATGCTCCTCCATGTGGACCCTTCCCCTTTCTACACACAGACAATGCCCACAACCTCAGCATTCCCTGCTGGTCTCTTTCTCTGGAAGTTATGCTCTTTTTAAAGAGGCCAAGCAGCAACCCTGACCCAACTCCCCACCTCCTCAGCACCACAGCTCTGAGGGGGAGAGAAAAACCACAGCACCCAGAGCACAGAGGCATTCACTTCCTAGTAGTTAAACTAACTTAGTAAAGAGACGCTGAACTCTTCTTTTCTGGTCCCCAGCTGCCAAATGCTATTAAAAATATCTGTCATACTGTTTTGTCAACAAAGGAGCTCAGCTAAGAAGTGAACACAATGCCCTTTCAACTGAGAATTTTTATTAATACACACAAGCCTTTGGATTATCTATTTCATCAACCAGCAGGACATTAGAATTTCTTGCTACAGGCTCAGGGAGTAGCTTAAGGTGGAGCACAGGCTTACCATAATTTGATCCTAACACTGGGGGAAAAAAAAATCAACCCTGGGCAAAATTTCTTGCCAGGTTTATCCATAAGAATACTTCCAAACTTCCTAAGGAAAACTCCGTGCTAGCAGGACCTATGTGTGGCTCCCCATTCCAGCAGTGGCATCAGAAGACAGTTTGAGAGGCTCCAGGTCCTCTTGGGCACATCAACCACTAAAGTCTGATGAACCCTGAAGCCGTAAGTCGTGAGGTTCGAGTGTAAAGGAAAACGAACCATTAGCAAAAACTTGCACCTGCTGGGAAAAACCTCAGGAAACCAAAGCCAGCCTCACCGACAAGCGACGTCCAGGTCACAGTTCCGGTCAATGTAACACGGGCTTTTCCCCCCGAGTTCCAGGGTCACAGGGGTCAGGTGTTTGGCAGCAGCTTCCATGACAATTTTTCCAACCGCAGTGTTTCCTGTGTAGAGAATGTGATCAAAGCGCTGCTTCAGGAGCTCTGTGGTCTCGGCAACGCCGCCATTAACTACCGCATACAGGTCCTCGAAGAAAGAGAAGCAGAGTCTTCCATTGTCAAATTAATCTTATTGCCTCCACATCAGCAATTCTTCAACATAAATCAGTAAAACCAAAAGACCAAGATCATCTCCCTCAAGGGACAGATCAGGGAGGTGACCCAAGACAGACGGAGGACAAAGGATCTGCTGCTGACCAGGAACTGTCAACCTACACAAGACTCAGGGTCTGATATTTTCTACATGAGTTTGGCAATGAGAGCACAAATGAGCAAACAGTTGGACTCAACACGGGAAATGGGTAAGACGAGGGGAGGGTATTGTGAGGAATTTTTGTTACTATTTTGTTTTGCACATTGCTGGGGATCCAACCCAGAGCCTTGTACACATAGGCCAGCGCTCTACCTCCTGAGCTACACCCCCATCCCTGCAGTTACATGTCTTAATCCCAATGTTCTCTCTCTACACAATACAAGGTACAGCAGGACTAAGCCCAAGGTAAGTAAGTCCATATATGCCCAATGAACAGAACACAGAGCATCGTAGCCAAGGGCACTTGCTTTTGAAGTGGATCTGATTGAATCTAGGTTCTGCCTCTCACTAGCATCTCTGACTTTAGGCAAGCTACTGGACCTTAGGCAATCTCTGAACTTGCTACTGGGAAAAGTCACATAACGGCTGTACAATACCCAGCACATGCATTATGCTACCATTAGGTAGCTGCTCAGAGACAAAATACTTTAAATAATAACAAGGGCAAAAAGTAATGACTAAGAACAAATGCCAAGGAAAATATGAGGAGATTTCTGCAAGTGTCTAAGCCGTATGATGAATAAGCTGGCTTGTCAACCTCCAGTCCTCATTTGATTGCTCGCTCTTTAGATTTTAGAAGGCTAATTAGTTCTTATTCACTTTATAGTTCAACTGCCTAATGTACTTTAAATTTTTCTGTGCTTTAATCCACAGTTAAATTAACCCACCAGCTAACTGAAGCAGGTACATTATTACCCTCTCCATTTGGATAGTCAACTATTAAAGAATTTACATCTGGGTGAGGGGCAAATGGAGACCTTAATCCTCTATTTTCTGGTTCCAAGTCCTCCTCAATCCATGCTACCTTGCCGTCTTCCATTTAGCCCTGCTAGACTGGATAACCAAGCTATGAGCACCAAACTGCTCTGTGAGCTATGACGGCAGTGGTAAGACAATAAAGAAAGCAAAGTTATTCTAAGAGCTAGAAGAATTGGTCTCAGGTCTTAGCTTTTTGATGAAAGCTAAATGGATAATCTCCCTGAAAAACTGCACATGAAACCCAGCAGTCACAAAGCCATCAACTCCCTCTCTAGAGGTCACGAGAACTTCTGAATCTGATCCCCTACCCAAAAGCTGGGGTATCACTCTCCCTCATCAGCCTTCAATGCTCTCCGTGCCTGCACGCTAACTCAGAGCGCTAGCTCAGGAAGGCCTTTCTTCTAGGCCACAGACATGCCTTTAAAACGCAGAGTACTCATGTAATAACACATATGATGTTCTGTTAGGAAAAAAAGACAGTGACAAAAACATGCTAGCCTCTCATAACTAGTTCACTAAATGGATGATGTCTGAAACTGTATCCTTGGCAGTGCCAAATGGTAGAAAAAGATAAGAGACACGTATAAAGCCACAGCCCTAAACACACTATGCAACCACAGTTGCTGGGTCATTCCAGTGTATTTTGGAACCTGGCTTCCTTTATTAAACCAACTGTTGGAGACTTAAGGAAACCACACCTGTCTGCAGCCAGCAAAGACATCACTGGCAAGCAGAAGAGTCAAATCTGTGTTTTCCACCACAAACAGATGTGTTGAAGATGGACTGAAATATTCTTACCTGGTCTAAATATTGAGGGAGGAGTTTAGCCAAGACCTTGGCTGTGTTTTCACTTAGTTCTGAAGGCTTAACAATCACAGCATTTCCTAAATAAAGCAAGTAGCAGAATAACATCAGCCAGTATCTGAGTCACTTGACTAGCTACCAAAATGACACTCGTGTATTGTACAGGCTAAGTTTCACTTGTTCCTACAGCTCTTAAGTCTGTCTTACCTCATATCACATGTCCTCTTTCATGTTTTCCTGCCCAAGTGCTAACCCATTAGCTCTCGGTATCTCCAGGTCACTAACAGGCTCCCCCAGCTTCTCCCACTCCCCAGATTTCTATCTCTTCCTTTGCAGTTCTACCACGGTTTTCTCTCTGTGCCCTAGAATCACTGAGCAAACAGGCTATGTCAACATAAGCTGTTGACATCGTAAGAAATCAATCCGTTGAGATTTGCTGTACATTCAAGCTAGCATTACACATAATGCCTTTATTTGAATAAAGAAACTGGTCAAATGAAATTAAGTGGTTTGTTTTCTAAAGGCAGAGCCAGCAACTAAAATTACATTAGAAAATGGATGCCTGGGCTGGAGAGATGGCTCGGCAGTTAAGAGCACTGGCTGCTCTTCCAGGGGACCCAGGTTCAATTCCCAGACCCACATGGCAGCTTACAACTGTCTATAACTCCAGTCCCAGGGGATCTGACCCCTTCATACCAATGCACATAAAATAAATTTAAATAAATGATTTTTTAAAAAAAGAAAATGGATGCCTGACTCTTAAGATCTTGGGACTACTGACTCAGATGCCTCTGACTCTCACGGATTCATCTCCTAGGTACTTCAGCATTCATAAATACAAGTACACATGTGAATTCTCAATAAACTGGTGTCAGCCAAGGAAAACCGGCCAAGTACATGTATTTAACTAGACACTTAACTCCCAACGGACACGACACAGTATGACCCTCTAGACAGGGCTAAAGACATCAGCTGGCACCAGACCTGCAGCGATGGCTCCCACCAGTGGCTGCATGATAAGGACGAAAGGGTAATTCCAAGCTCCGATAATCAGAACGACCCCCAGAGGCTCTGGCTGAACATAGGCCTCATCCAGCATGGTAAGCAGGTTCTTCTTAGCTGGCTTAGCAGAAGCCAATTCAGAAAGATTTGCCAGCATAAAATCAATCTCCCCAAGGATGGTAATGACTTCATGACTGTATGCGTTGAGTTCACTCTGGAAAAGAAAATCAGTTCATCTTACAGAGTACAGTCTACTGGGCTTAGGACAATGGTTCTCAACCTGTGGGCCACGACCCCACATGTGTCATATATCAGATAACCGGCATGTCAGGTATTTACATTTATGATTCATAGCAGTAGCAAAATTACTGTTGCAAAGTAGCAATGAAACCATTTTATGGTGGGGGGAGGTCACCACAACATGAGGAACTGTATTAAAGGGTGGCAGCATTAGGAAGGTTGAGAACCACTGGCTTAGGATGTGACAAGGTTCAGACCAAGTATATCTGCAGTGACAACTGGTGTTATTAGACAGCCCTCCCCACAGTGTGCTATCAGATTTTTTTAACCTCCAAATTCTCAATAAGACACACCCTAGATACTCTTGCTGGCTCTTCCTCGCTAAGATAGTCAATGTGTCTGAATTCTTCTCTACTGATCCAGGTCTTTTAAAATTAGGGTTGAACGTTTTCAGCAACAGCTCCCTGATTAATAAGAGCCTGCCTTGGTCACAGTTTAGATACCGTGGCAATTTTGCTTTTGAGCTGTATCTTTAGGACACTGGTTTATAACCACAGTCACATTTTATCTATATATGTTCTATTTCACAGCCTGGTTCAAAATTCTGGACCTACTGTATTTCTTCAGGAACCCTATGTATGTACAAACATACACAAAGTATCTGGTGCTAGCAGAATGATAGGGTTTTAACAGTCATTATCCTATCTTTGTTTACTATCACAGCCCATCTTCACCAAAAGTACCCTGAAGGAAGGTTTGTACCTACTACTATCATTACTACTAAAACTACTGTTACCACATTTTGAAATAGTCTTTGATTGGGGAAGGAAGGATTGCAAATCTGAAAATAAAGGTCTTACTATGCCTGGAATACAGATAGAAAGTAAAAAGAAATAACAATATTACTACAGAGTACAGGCGAATATAGTTATATCTCAAACACTACTCAAAACCTTCGTATTCAAAGCTTGCTTCTGAAGAGGTCATATGATACCACCTGGGACATCATTAGAAACCTCAGACACTGTCTCAGATGGACTTAAGATTTTTATTTTAACAGGTCCCCAGAGTGATCATCAGTGTACTAGAGTTTAAGC
>CABHPQ010175344.1:10873-47494 GCA_902168405.1 Peromyscus aztecus
CACAGCTGCGGAGGATGAACAGTGTGACCAACCACAGCTGCGGAGGACAGGCTTTATCTCATCTTATGCTTTATAGTTCATCATCAGGGAAACCACAGTATGAACTCAAGGCAGGAGCTTAAAGCAAAACCCATGGAGGAACACTGCTTACAGACTAGCTCCCAGATTCACCTTCTACATTTCTTACACAGTCCAGGCCCACTTGCCTGGGGACGATGCTATCGGAGTGTTCTGGACCCTCCCACATCAATTATCAATCGAGAAAGTGCCCCCAGACATGGCAACAAGCCAATCTGCTGGATGCAATTTTTTTTATTAAGGTTCCCTCTTCCCAAGTGTGTCAAGTTGACAACCAAGATTAGCCATCCCATTATCCAATTAAAATTAAGGACAAGACAAGGAGCTCCGCTATCACTAATATTGACAAACCAATGCAATGAGTAAGACGTGGCCAGCATAAAAACGGGTGAGAATATCATGATTTTTGTAGAGATTACCATTGTACAGCTAGAAAATTTAAATGATTTACCCAAGAAAACTATTTCAATTATTAAGTCAACGTACTAATGGAGAAAAATTAACATAGAAAAACCAGCATTAAAAGATACAATATACCAAGTGGTGGTGGTGCACACCTTTAATCCCAGCACTCGGAATGCAGAGGCAGGTGGACGTCTGTGGGTTTGAGGCCAGCCTGGTCTAAAGAGCAAGTTCAGGACAGCTAGAGCTGTTACACAGAGAAACCCTGACTTGAAAAATCAAAAAAAAAATACAATGTATTTTAAAATATGGTGTATTCAGTAATAGTAGCACAGCATATGTCTACAACCCCAGCACTCCTGAAGCTGAAGCAGGAAGACTGAAAATTCAAGGCCAACCTGAACTACCCAGCAACCTTGAACTTTATTTAGAAACTAAATACAATTAACAGGAAGTAGTAGCATGATTCATTGGGAAAGTGAGCATAGTAATTATAACATCAATACAAAATATAAACAAGAAGAAACAGCCAAAATCAGAATGTGTTGTTATACTTCTAGATCTTAAAGTAGTCTATAAAGATGCTGTAGTTAAAACAGCAGAATAACATGAAATGGTGATGCAGACACATGACAACTGAGAGAAACAAAGGCCTGATAGAGACCCAAGTGTACAGGAAAGTTTAGGATGATAGATGTGGTCTTCTACATCCACAAGCTACTCATGGTGTTTGGCCAACTAAATAGTCATCCGAGAAAAAAACAAAAACAAAAACAAAAGCATTAATCTGGATTTCAACTTCAACAAAATAAAGATTTAAATGAATAAAATAAGCAACCTTAAAAGAATATATGACACATAAGAGCAGGAGAGCAGTCCCTGCCTGCCACCAGCTGCAACACTCAGGAAAGCGAGCCCTGCACCTTGCATGGGCAGCACAATAGAGCCAATCCTGTTGGCAGAGATGTGGGCGAGCCAGCCCCAATATTACAAAGATGGAAGAGTTGTCCCCATTACTCACTTGTCACATGGTGGCATGGGCAAGAGAGAGGTAACACCCCCACCATACCCTGAGCCCCCCACCCTCCACCCCTGCCCATCAATACCTGAGGCAGGTGGGAGAGCTGGCCCTGAGGTCATAAGAGGGGGAGAACTAGCCCTGCTCCTCTAGCTGCAGCACTAGGGAGAATGCCCCCTATGTCATGCCTGGGCAATACAGTAGAGCTGGCCCTGAAGGTGTGGGAGTGCCAACCCTGAGGACAGGAAAGCAGGAGAGCTAGCCCCGCCCCTTGCTCATCACTGGAAGGGGTGAACTCATCAGGGCAATGCAGGAGAACTCATCCTAGTGGTGAGGACAGGGGAGAACTGGCAGGCTGACCAGCTACAGCCAGCCAGCCAGAACCAGGGTTATGTGTTGACCCACTCCAACATCCACCCCATCTGTGATCTGCTGGAGCACGTGAAGGGACCCAAAGTTGCAGGATTTCCACAACACAGGGCAACAGCAGGATGACCAAGAGGAGCTCCAGTGAGGGCCCAGCATCGATAGTGTAGCAGAAACGAGAGGCCTCAAGCCAGACCAATGACTGCAATGAACGCTTGCAAGTAAAGATACATGGACAAAAGTGTTTACTGTGTCAGACTACAGCTTCCATGCAAGAATTACTTTTTCCTTCTCTCTTTTTTTTTCTCTTTTTTCTCTTAAATTTTATTTTATTTTTGGAGGGCGGAGCAGGGAGATTGCAAGGGCAGAGGATGGATATGAATGGATGGGAAATGAATGTGATCAAGATACATGATATGAAAGACACCAAGAATAAATAAGAAGAAGAGAAAAACCATATGACACCAATGGGAGAGCTGTTTAACCGCAAAGCAGGGATGCCTTTGGCAGGCACACCATCAAAATCAGAGGTCCTAAGAGAAACTCTAATTTAAAAAGTCACTGATTCCTGTATTAATTGAAAAAAATAAATAAAACAGAGCCTGATACAATATCGCAGTGGCTAAGGGTGGTCTACAGTCACTGGACCAGAGTTCAAATCTGGGTGCCCACATATTAAGCCCAACGATCCCACAAATGTCTGTAAGGCCAGCTCTGAAAGGCATAGTCAGAAGGATCACTGGCTTACTAGCTTCCAGACTCACTGAGAAAGGGTGAGCCCCAGGGTCATGGAAAGACCCCGCCTCAAAGAAGTTGATGGAATGTGAAAGAAGGGGGATACCCCACGCCCTCTTCTGGCCTCTGTGTGCACACACAGGACCATGCATCTGCACATACTCTCACAGAGAGACATACATATATACACACATAAATTAATCTTTAAAAGAAGGCCAACAAAGATAAAACAGTGAAAAGACAATAAACTGAGAAAAACGGCTTAGAAAACAAACTTACATATTGTTACTTTAAGAATTCCTAAAACCCAAAGTGAAAATGCCAAAAATCCAACAGGTCAAAATGTATGAAAAAGACAGGTAACAGATCAGAACAGCAAATGACTGATGAGGATATTCCATTTTGTTCATATTGAGAAAAATGAAATTAAAACTACATTAAAGTACATACATTTTCCCCAGAAATTACATAATAAATAATATTTGCCTCTTGGAAAATGGAATGCACATTTCAGAAACTGAGGTTGGAAAAAACATACACTTCATCAATATCTGTTAAATTATGATTTATATCAAATACATATAGAATCTAATTATAGTAATACATGAAATTAATTTTAAAAATAAGAAAAATGGCCAGGCATGTGCCTTTAATCCCAACCCTAGTGAGACAAAGGCAGACAGATCCCTGTGAGTTCAAGACCAGCCTAGTCTACACAGTGAGTTCCAAGCCAGCCAGGGCTGCACAGTAAAACACTGTGTGAAAACAAAGTAGAAAAGGAAAAATGCTTGGTGGAAAGAAGATAAAGTGATTTGCCTGAATGCTGAGAAGACAAATTTTGCTGCTGCTTGTGAATGTAATCACGGGTGGTCACGGTTTCCAATGGTGCAGACATAAGCCAGCCTGAGGGTCACGTTCCCTCTTGACAGGATGAGGAAGAAAGAGCTACGCATCAAACTCAGGGCTTCTAAGCCAACTACTGTCTTAAATCTAAAACCAATGTTACCACTGCTGACTCTCAGCAAATAGATGTGTTTTCATTTCTCCATGTTTTTTACAAATCCGTGGCTTTTAAGAAGCTGCCCAGCCTGTCAGAAAGCAGAAACACTGCCTTGTTGCTGTGAACTGCATCAAAGCCTTGACCAAGCCAATAGCATGCACTGAAGGCCACTTAGAAACGTGGCCCATCCTTGTCTATGTGCAATTCCATCGGGAGACAAATTTCATCAGCAGACATCATATTCTCCATGTGGAGCAGGACTAGACCCTCCCCTCACAGAGTCCATGTTGCTCCTGATTCTGTTGCTGAGGAAGGTATCTACATCATTGCTCACTACGTCATCATGTTTTCCAAAGTCGAAAATTCCGCTTGATTTTTCCATTTGAGAGGAACCCTGCTTTCCTGACATGGTTACTATACATCATTCTCTGTGTGTAACAACCGTCACTGACATGTCACTGTGTCTGGAGGCTGCCTTGAAACTCCTTGTTAAACTTGAACCCTTCCCATCATGGGCATTCTCTTTTCATGGTTCAGAAACTTATTTTGGATCTGCTTGTATTTTCTATTTGTATTCCATTGTTAATACTTCACGGCACTGTTACTGTACGGTAATTTGGATCTGTAGTCATCCACCAACTTGACATGCTTTCCAATTATCTCCCTGACACCTCAACAGCACTTGGTGGGGGTAGATTGTCACTCATTTGTGTGTTTTGTGGTGAACAGCATCCCAGAAAATTGTAGATAAGTAATGTGTTCTCCTGTAGTTTTAATGGCAGCTGTCTTTGGAATCCAGCAAGCCTGAGCTTTTATTAATTACCTCAGATAAATGTACAGATTCCTCTGATAGATACTGGGGGTAGAAGCATCAGTCTGCACATGTGTGCATGAATGGACGTGCACGCGCGCGCGCGCACACACACACACACACACACACACACACACACACACACAATTTGAGTCAGTGACTTGTTACAGACAACAATGGAAAAGCTTTAACATTTAGCTGGGCATGGTGGCTCAAGTCTGCAAACCGAGCAGAGGCAGGAAGATCTTAAGTGCAAAATCATGCTGAGATACATAGTGAAACCTTGCCTCAAATGACCAAGGATATTTTTAATGTCCAATTAGTAAACATGTTTGATTAAACTGACTAGTTTATGAACTTTGCGGCCCTTTGCACAGGCCACTCTTTCTTTCCAAAGTGAGCATCTTCTCCTCCCTGGACCATGTCTAGGGATGCTCAGAAACCTTTTCTCTTGCACCTCAGCAGAATTAGAGGTCTCCATATGGGCTCTGCATGGTCCAGTGTTCAACTCTGTTACAGCATTCATCCGTCTAGGTTGGATCTGCCCCTTTTATGAAGATGTGTTAGTGACAGGTTACAAGGTCCCCTTAAAATTTCACATATTTATTTTTTTAACTTAATTCTTCATATTTTGCTTCCAATAGAGAACTGGATTTGATTATTAGATAGCCTCAGAATTACTACTGAACTCTGTGGTTCCATAATGAATATTGATTGAATAATGAACATTGGTGATATGCAAAATGAACTGACACACTTTGACTCAGCCTTGCTGATCTTATTTCTTGGGGACTTGAGATGTTTTCCTGAGAAGTAGAACCACTGTGGTAAATTTTAAATTTCATTGTCCTTTATATAGAAAATGAATTGCTCGACATCCATGCTAAGGCTGTACTCACTGTCTCCAAAGAGCAAGGCTGTGATCTATGTAGTTGAGCATTCAGAAGTGAAATGCTTGGCCTAAATAGCTTGGAAAAATACACACTGTTTGTTTCCAAGTGTTCATGGGGCCATTTCATTCAATCAGCCAATATTTATTGGCTCCTGATCTGAGTCAGGACTGTCCCAGGAGCTACAGCAGCAGAAACCCCAGGCAAGAGCAGGTACCACGGTGAGGTGGTTTACTCTTTGGCTGACTCTGCCACTCGCCACTCATTCAACCTGAGGGAATCAGCTTAGATTTTGTGAGCTCAGGCTCTTCATCTGAATAAGGGTAGAATCCATGCCTTAGAGTTGGTATGAAGTTAGAATGAGTTCATTTTCCCAGGGTGACTTAGGTGGGGATTCTAGTGCTGTGATAAAACACCATGACCTGGGCTTTGAGAGATAACTCAGTGGTTAAGAGCACTGGCTGCTCTTCCAGAGGACCCAGATTTGATTCCCAGCACCTACATGGCATCTCACAACCATCTGTACCTCTAGCTAATCCAACACCCTCTTCCAGCCTCCACGGCACTAGACACACAAATGGTACATAGACACACACAGGCAAAATACTCATTGGCATAAAATGAAGTAAAATTTCTAAAAGTAAACAACAGAGAATATAAACATACGCTGACAGTTCAATAGTGTTCTACCATAAAAGTAGGGGCAAGGAGGAAAAAGCAGGGGGCAGGTATGGGAATTGGTTTTGTTGGTTTGTTGGATTGTTTATGTTGTTTTTAATCGTGTCCATAGTGCATGTTTATAAACAGGTTTGTGAACATGAGAGCAAGGGCCATGGAGGTCAGAAGAAGCCATTAGATCCTCCTGGACATGGAGTTACGTATGTTGTAAGCCACCTGATGCCCATTCCCCGTAAGAGTGGCAAGCACTCTCAACCACTGAGACATCTCTCCAGCCCCAAAGGAATTGCTTTTTGGGCAGGTGGGGTTGGGGGGATAGGAAAGGCCTATCTGAGAATATTAGAGGTGAATAAAGGGTAGGAGCAAGTCAGGAACCTGTTAAGATAGCCTTAAATATTTACAGACACCTGTCCTTTCCAAATCATCAATTGTCACATTCTCATATGGTCATGAGGGAGGAAGTCATTATAATGTTTATCTCAATTCTAAGTATAAATAACAATTAAAACCCTTAAGACACTCCCCCAATATCTATTATAGTGGTATTTTATTTGTGCTGAAATGTGATTTTATTTGTATGTTAATAAATAAAGTTGCCTAGGGGTCAGAGCAAGCCATAGCGAAAGCCATTTGTGGTGGTACACGCCGGTAGCATTTGCTGAAGGAGGCGCACGCCTTTAATCCCAGCACTTGGTAGACAGAGCTAAGCAGATCTCTGTGTGTTCAAGGATACAGCCAGCATTGGAGACACACACTCCAATGTGTGTCCGGAGGTCTGTACAGACAGGCAGTGACGAGGCAGTCACGTAGTTGGGTTTACGACCAATGAGAAGGCAGAACAGAACTCTATTTAAAGACGAACGCACAGGAAGTAGCTCCTTTTCGGAGAGGTCTCTTGGTGGAAGAGGCTAGACAGCAGCAGGCGGGTAAGGCTCTTAGCTCTGACCTCTTGGGCTTTTTATCTTTACATTGGCTCTGTGTTTCTTATTTAATAAGACGGTTCGTTACATCTACAATCTATTCACAGATTAAATGCAACTGTACACTTGTGACCCACAGATGCCACTGATTTCGGGGTACACAACTACACGCTGACTCAGACTTCATTTAGATGGTGGCTTCTTCCTGGATTCTTGGGGACTCTTCTCATGAGAGGTAAATCTTTACTTCTTCTGAGTAAATACCATAAGAGACTTACTTTTATTTTTAAATTATGTTTATTATTTTCAATTATGTGTATGGATGTGTGTCTGTGTGCAGGTATGTGCACATGAGTATAGATGCCCGTAAGGACCAGGGGTGTTGGATCCCCCTGGAGCTAGAGTTACGGGTGGTTGTGAGCCACATGATGGACGTTCTGGAAATTGAACTGGGGTGTTCCTGAAGAGTAGTGCATGCTCTTAGCCTCTGAGCCATCTCCCCAACCCCCGGGACTTCTTATTAAATGACAGCAGCCCCTGAGCAGGTACCACCTTTGCAACAACAGCTTACAGATTGACATCCGGCAGGTGGCAGGTGTCTGAGCTGTCACATCAAATCTGCTTAGGATACTGGTGTTCCATAATAGTTGACAGACACTTCCAGAAGAGATACTGGTGTCCCATCATAGTTGACAGACACTTCCAGAAGAGATATTGGTGTTCCATCATAGTTGACAGACACTTCCAGAAGAGAGGCCACGCCAAATTCCTTTCCAAAATACTGTTCAACATGAGGGGGAGCAAAAGTGTCCTCTTCCCTCTCTTTACTCTTCTGTTTTGTGACTTGTCCTTGGGATTCCAGTAATGGCATTACGGTGGAGTTAAAAGGGGGAGAAGGGTGTTGAGAAATGTGGCTGGAAGATTCCTTTTTCTATACACACTTCATTTTCTAAACCAGGGTTTCTCCCCCACAGCACTGCTAACAGTTGGACCTAGGGTCATCTTTGCCACAGGAAGTCGTACTGTGAATTGCAGAGTATTGATACACCACAAAGTTCCAGCAGGCCATGGCTCTGCCTCTTCCAGGGAAAGCCAAAAATGTCTCCTACAAGGAAAATCTGTCCCCATTTGAGAATGACTCAGTGAAATCACCCTCATAAAGCTTTGGAGTAAATTACAAACAACCCAAATGTAATTTTATAGATTGCTAGAATTACCAAAAGAATTAGGTCAATTGATCTTAGAAGGTAGCCAAGTTTTTCTCCAAATTACACTTCCCATCTCCCATATATTACATTATTGGATACAAAAATATTTTTCAAAAGTAAATCATTTTTAAGGCTATTAAACTAATAAACAGATGGATTCTTGCCAGGACTGCTGCTCTGACCAACTTTATGTAAAAGTTGAGGGAAATGTGTAACATGCTAAGAACACAGACTATTTTCACCAGCTCTAATGGTTAACATCCCTTCTATCTGTGTAATTATTGGATTTGTTCTTGGGAATTTTCATACATGCATACAAAGCATCTGGTTACTCCCTCCCCACCCTCCCAGGTCTCTGCCCCGCCTCTATCAACCCCTTCTCTTTCCAACAAGCCCCTTTCCCATATTTATGTATTTTTGTTTACTTTTGTCTGGAGATCCAATGGGTTTAACCATGACTTTCTGTGTGTCCATGAGTTCGGAGCCTAGTAGGGTCGGTCACCAGTAGCTACTCAACTGACGGCGGTGACTCTCCATTTCCTAGAATCTATCAGTGGCCAGTAGTTCAGTGGTTGGAGGCAGACCTCTGAAACCGTCCCCATCCATGGCTGGCTCTTGACAGAACCATTCTTGTGCAGACGGGGTGTAGGCAAGCATGGTTGCAGTGTGTTCGTGACTGAAACGGCTCTTTCATGCCCAGATTAGGGCATTTCATAGCCCTTCTTCCTACCCTCTTTTTGCCCTTACATTCTTTTCAAGTCCTCTTCTGCAATGTTCCCAGGATTAGGGAAGGTAGTATAAATGTTTTGTTGATGGCTAAGCACTCAGCTGTCACTTATTTTCAGAGTCTTGAGCAGTCGTGTGTCTCTGCATTCATCACCTTTCAGTACAAAGAGAGACTTCTCTGATTAAGGCTGGAAGTAGCATTTATCTAAGAGCATAAACATCAACAATTAGAAGGTCCATGGTGGTTTGAATGAGAATGGCCCTCATAGGCCCCTATATTTGAATGTCTAGTTCCAAGTTGTTGGATTGCTTAGGCAAGATTAGGAGGTGTGGCCTTATTGAAGGAAGTGTGTCAGTCAGGGTGGACTCCCAGGTTTCAAAAGCCCATGCCAGGCCCAATCTTGCTTTCTCTCTATTTGGCCTGAGGACCAAAATACAATATCTCAGCTACTGCTCCAGATCAACACCTGCCTGCCTGCCATACTTCTGCCCATGATGATCATGGACTAACCTCTGAACTGTAAGCCAGCCCCCAGTTTAATGCTTTTCAAGTTGCCCTCGTTATGGTGTCTCTTCACAGTGATAGAACAGTGACTAAGATAACAGGTAAAATGATGCTATACAAATTGAGCTAAACAAGATGAGTAGATTCCTCCCTTGGGCCCATTACTTCCCCAGGCACGGGATTTTACCTGAATTTACAGTATCATAAGCAAATTCTCTTCTGTGGATCAGACCTCATGTCCAATCAGGAGACGTTATCCCCGTAACAGCCATGCTACTGTTGCCCAGTTGCCCATGTTTGCCTGGTTAATTGGTATCAAAGTGAATAGATTTATAGCTGGGTATAAAGTAGCTTGGTAAGGGGGATGGGGCTATGAAAGGAGAAAGGAGACCACAAGAGAGAAAGGGGCGCTGAGGAAGGGCATTGCACAGGACTGTCCTCCGTAGGCTCAGATATTTACCATCTGCCCAGGTTGGTGGTGCTGTTGGGGAGGTTTAGGAGACGCAACCTTGACAGAGGGAGTACGCCACTGGAGTACATCACTAGAGTAAGTCATTAGAGTACATCACTGGAGTATGTCACTGGAGCACGCCACTGGAGTACTACATCACTGGAGCACGCCACTGGAGCTCACCACTGGAGCACTACATCACTGGAGTATGTCACTGGAGTACTACATCACTGGAGCACTACATCACTGGAGCACACCACTGGAGCACTATGTCACTGGAGCACACCACTGAAGTATGTCACTGGAGTACATCACTGGAGCATGCCACTGGAGTACACAACTGGAGCACGCCACTAGAGCACACTACTGGAGTACTACATCACTGGAGCATGCCACTGGAGCACGCCACTGGAGCACTATGTCACTGGAGCATGCCACTGGAGCATGCCACTGGAGTATGCCACTGGAGCACATCACTGTAGTACATCATTGGAACTGGAGCACGCCACTGGAGCATGTCACTGGAACTGGAGTACGTCACTGGAGCACGCCACTGGAGTATGCCACTCAAGTACATACGCAACTGGAATATGCATGCAACTGGAGTATGCCACTGGAGTACATCACTCGAGTATGTACGCAACTGGAGTATGTACGCAACTGGAGTACGTCACTGGAGTAGGCAACTGGGGTACGCAACTGGAGTATGTCACTGGAGTACGCAACTAGAATACACAACTGGAGTACATCACTGGAGTACGTCACTGGAGTTGGTCACTGGAGTAGTATGTCACTGGAGTACGCAACTGGAGTACATCAATGGAGTACGCCACTGGAGTACGTCACTTGAGTACATCACTGGAGTATGTATGCAACTGGAGTACACACACAACTGAAGTACACCACTGGAGTACATCACTGGAGTAGTACATCACTGGAGTACATCACTGGAGTTAGTACATCACTGGAGTACGTCACTGGAGTAGTACGCCACTGGAGTATGCCACTTGAGTACGCCACTGGAGTACGCAACTGGAGAACTTCACTGGAACTGGAGTATGTCACTGGAGTACATCACTCAAGTACGCCACTGGAGTGCGTCACTTGAGTACATCACTGGAACTGGAGTATGTCACTGGAGTACATCACTCGAGTACATCACTGGAGTAGTACGTCACTGGAGTACGCAACTGGAGTACGTCACTGGAGTACATCACTGACGGAGGGCTTTGAGACTAAAAGCCTTGCACCACTTGCAGCCCCCTCTGCTTCACGGTTGGCTTTGGAGTTGTGAGCTCTCAAGCTTCCTCTCCTGGCCCACACGCGCTGCCCTGCTTCCCTGCTATGGCTCTTAGCTCTCTGGAGCCATAATCCAAGATAAACTCTTTTATAGAAGTTTCCTTGGCTGTGGTGTTTCATCTAAAGTAACTACTACAAGGACCTAGGAGTCATGAAAGCTGCGGGCGGCTATGAGCGGGGAGAGGGGTTCAAAGACAGCGACCGGCTAAGGAGAGATAACATGAGGAGGAGCAGCAGAAGCAAGCTTTGCTTCAAAGTGTTGTACTGAAACACATGCTGTGTGTGCTCATTCAAAATGTTTTCTAAAATACACAAAAAGGTAGACGCCTTCTAAAAATGTGAAGTTGAAATGTTTTCCTATCATCTGTTGTGAAATCTTAGTTACGACTTCTCCAAGGTGGCATGAATTGAAGGCTCAGAATCACAGACACAAAATCCCTTGTCCAAGAAAAGGTAATAAATAAAAGCAATGGGAAAATATAACAAGACGTCCACAGCTGTTTTGTATTCTCTGTGTTCTATGGAGCATAAGGTTTGTTTTGAGCAGCGTAGTTGAGGGGATTTGCGCACACTCTTTAGATGGAGAGAAGCAAGAGAACATGGGAAGGCCTTGCAGCGCCCTGGGGGAGAAATGACTGAAAATGTAATGTGATGTAGTGTTCCTTCACCCTGCCCAGCAAGTTGGCAAGCTTTGTGGAAAAGAGAGCCAGCCAGTTGCAATCCTTGGTCCTATAAAAGTTGTCCCTTGAATTGACCTATTCCTCACCTCGCTCACATCCTTGCCTACTCTGTACCACACACACACACACACACACACACACACACACACACACACACACCCGCTGTGATGCTGGCCTGATGTTTATTTTGCTCGGAAATTTCCAGCACCATCTCTTGGTTGATTTCCATCTCTTATCTTCAGCCCACGACTTTGTCATCAGCCGAGTCCAAGTTTGAGAGGCTGTGTGACTTTCTGAATCATTTTTTAACTACCTTCAGCTTGCCTTGGACTCTGCCCTCCCCTTCCCAAGGTTAGGGGAGTGGACAGGAAGGATAAGCAGGCTAACATACTCAGAAAAAGGCAGACTATCAGATATGTTAAAGCAAGAAAGTGAGACATCACATCCACAGAAGAGCTTTGCTGTGGTGAGACTCGGCTTTCGTTCTTCCTGTCAAGATGAGTAGAGCTGAACTATCTAGCCTGAATATCTCTGGCCAGTGAGCTTTCCTCTATGGAATGTCAGGGACATGGGTTCCTTTCTGACATATGCTCTATTCTTCAACACCAGGTTTCCAAGGCCCTTGTGCGATCATACCCATCCCTACCACCAGAAGTGGAAAAGAGCATGGGAGATCACATGTGAGGAGTCTCTGTGGCTTCACCTGGGTGAATCATGGATCATTTCCACTTAACGAGCTGAGTCACGTGGTCACATCTGGCTTCGAGGAAATCAGGGCAAAATGGCCAATGGAAGTACCCAGGGGTAGAGGACGAGTTTGCACTTACCTCCAGATTAAATGTTCAAAAAAGGGGACTTTACTGAATTTTGTAAATTGTATCTTTTAGAATGTAGATTCACTATTATAGCTTGAATGTTCTGTATCTACTATCTCTAGTAGTAACACACATTTTAAAATCCAGTGAGGAGACTTGTTTTATTTTAGATTACATTAAAATTCCTAGTAATATATTAAAATATGATATTTTGCTATATATTTCTGCAAACTTTAGCCCCTTCCTATTGCAAATCACCACTCCTCCTGAACTGGGTTCAGTTGGACCTGATGGCATATACCGGTAATCCCAGTACTCAACACTAAGGCAGGAGGCTTACAATCTCAAGTTTGGGCACAGCCTGACTGTTCCAGGAGATCATGACCGACACAGAGTCCAGGTCCTCACAGCACCAGGACAGATCTCTCCCTACTCTGTCACATTTGAGCCCCATGGTCATCAGTAGAGACAGCAAACCTCACCATGGACAACTACCTGCTCAAAATCCAGTTCCTTCCTTAATCTACTTCCATGTCCCCAACATAGGAAATCTAACTCAGGCGCAAGCACAGTTGTAAATGAGAACCATTTTTTACAGCTTTCCTTGCCATTTCAAGAAAATCTCAATGAAACAAAAACAGCAGGGAAAGTAGTTTTCCAATAATTGCATAAAAATGACTTCAGCTGGCAGTGTGGGCTGGGGCACCGACAGCCTTCGGTGTCGAATAATGGAGTTCAGTTCCTCTGCCTGCGCTTTTTGAGAATGTAGTTGGGGGCGCCGGGGCACATGTGGGTGGGTGGTAGATTGGGCTTGGAGCTACAGGACTATAGAGCACCCATAGATGGGGGCTTGGCCATGCTAAACACCCACAGGCGTGGATGAAAATCCTGACGATGGTATAAATTTCTCGTCCCAAGGAGATCTAATCATGTCAGACATGAAATATTCCAGATATGTCTTGGCTCTGTCACAGATCAGAGGAGGCGGTGGCCAAACTTCTAAGACAACAGAAATATTTGTATTCCCAAACCAGATTATTTTGTCAGACTCACTCTTTCAATTGCTCACCAGTGTGTGTTACGGCTCCCCATGGATTTTTTTTTTTACGTCATAGGACGCTCTCTAGTTCTCCCAAGCCTGAGGATGGTATCCACCTCTTTCTCATAAATACCAGTTTACAAACTTAGCTCACAAATTCAAATGACTATGCAACTACCAACCACATCTTAATTTCCGACATCTGATACTTTAAAGTGCACATGTAAAAGCAATGGGACTGAACTCCATCAAAGTCTTGATAGCAAATAAGTCAAGAAAAATATAATTGAAAGTCATGTGTGCACTGAGAAAACTCAGGATTCACACATATGCCTGAAGTGACTATTCACAACTTGTTTTTGCAGACGGTTTAAATGAAAAATGAACAGGTTACATTACTAACAATAAGCTCCTTTGGGGGCAGTAACATAATGGAACAGCCAGAAGATTCGCTCCACTCCCACGGCAGCTGTTTTAGATTATTAAAATTCACAATTTCAATTGACACAAACGCCATCTAGATTTCTCTAAATACCATGACGAGGACCAGTGAGACGGCTCGGTGGGTCAGGGCACCGGCCTCCAAGCCTGAAGACCTCAGTTCAATCCCCACATCCTCCTCACCCTCCACCACCTTCTGCAATGTTGGAAGGAAAGAACTGACTCCAGCAAGTTGTCCTCTGACCTCCACAAGAGCACTTTGGGACTTGATTGCTTGTGAGTGTACGTGTGTGTGTGTGTGTGTGTGTGTGTGTGTGTGTGTGTGTGTGTACACCAAGTAGATAAATAAAACATTGGGAAAGAAAGAATGTCTAAATAGATAAAAGTCCTCAAAATGTCTGCAAACTGTATTCTTCCAGAAAATATATAGAAGCTAAAACCAAGCCTGAAAAGTTCTACAAATAAAACAATAAATAACTATGTAAAGTGTGGCAGCTGGAGATGCATTTAGAATGATTTACTTAAAAACAAATAAGCAAAACCACTCATAAGCACCTACTAAGCATCAGGCCCTAGGTAACATACAGAGATTTAAAATGGAAGCAACAGATGTTGGGCGCCTGGAGTTCCAGGTCCAGGTTCAGGGACTGTCCTGTGTCACTTTGCTGAACTCCTCACTCTGGAGCTCTGTTCCGTGTAGACAAATTGGTAAACCATCTTATTAAATAAAAAACATGGAGCCAGATATAGGGGTAAAAACCTGAGAGATCAGGGAAATAGAAAAGCCACACGCTAACCTCACCTCACAGGCACCTCAGTCTCCAAAGAGAGCTACTTCCTATACACCCACGCCTATATGCCTTTCTGTTTTGCTATATCATTTGCTCTCTCTGTCCAGCTACATCACTTCCTCTTCCTGCCCAGCTCTGTCACTCCTGTCTGCCTACACAGACCTCCAGACCTCTATGGTTAACTAGTGTTGGAATTTAAGGCATGTGCCACTACACCTGGCTCTGTTCCCAGTGTGGCCTTGAACTCCCAGAGATTCAGACAGATCCCTGCCTCCTGATGAAAGGATTAAAGGCACGTACTACCATTGCCTGACTACTATGTTTACTTATAGTGGCTGGCTTTTTCCTTTGATCCTCAGATAAAGTTTATTGGGGGACACAATACATCACCACAGTTCCGGGCCTTTCATCCTCTCTCACTGTGAGCTTTCTTTCCCTTTTCATTACTTCTGACCCTCCAAATATGCATCTATTTCCCCTCCTCCTCTTTGCTTCCCCCAAAATACCCTGCCATTTTTCTCCCTGATTCCCTACAATAAAGTACCGTGGAGCTGAGGAGGTATTGTTCTAGACAGACAGCCTGCACATGACACTCAAGATCAATCCACAGTGTACAGAGCCTACGCCACCCAAACACCCTGACGCACCACAGCTCACCAGTGACAGGGACTGAGTGCCACTTTGCCATCCCTGCTTTGGGATACACACAGCTTTATACCAAAGGTAGTTTATGATTTCCATTAAAAATGAAATGGAGGGACTGGTGAGTTGGCTGAGCGCTTAAAGCACTGACTGCTCTTCCAGAGGTCCTGAGTTCAATTCCCAGCAACCACATCATGGCTCACAACCATCTGTAATGAGATCTGATGCCCCCTTCTGGCATGCAGGTGCACATGCAGACAGAGCACTCATAGTGTAAAAAATAAATTAATTAAAAAAAAATCAACCTGTCAAACAAACAAAAGCAACCAAAAATGAAATGGAATATATATGAAGTTCCTTTTTTCCTTAGCCCATGATGACATACACCCTGGTGTGCTAAATAGTCCCCCAGTGCCTCAGATGTGCACCATCTTCCAAAAAATAATTTAGAAGACAAAAGGTACACTGTGAAACATTCTGCCCTTCGTGCATGAAAATCACACCTCAAGTGTAAAGCATGCACTTTATACTCATCCAGTAAAGTCTAAACATTCTTGTCCTTCACTTTCCTCTGCCACTGTGTCTCACATCACTTATCTAGGCCTGGAAAGAACTGAATTTAGAGCTGCTTCTTCCAACTATCCAAACACAGACCTACAGCACCTGTTAATCTTCCTCCACATTCCCAGGGCCATGTAGTTTCAACGTAAAAATGAGTTTCTTTCCTAAGCCAAGTTTTAAAAGTGATCCCAAGGTTGCCACATCTGGGTGCTCGGGAAGATGGAGCATGTGCCATGTGCTGAGACTCCAGCAGGCCCTGCCTGCTCTCTAAGGGAAAGAACTACCCTCACCAAACCCAGTATAGCCCTCCTCATTGAGAACAAGCACATGCCCACATCCATCTACAAATCTAACGCATTCAATCATTGCCCTGTTCATCAGCCTCTTTTTTTTTTTAAAGATTTATTTATTTATTATGTATACAGCATGTATGACTGCAGGCCAGAAGAAGGCACCAGATCTCATTACAGATGGTTGTGAGCCACCATGTGGTTCCTGGGAATTGAACTCAGGACCTCTGGAAGAGCAGTCAGTGCTCTTAACCTCTGAGCCATTTCTCCAGCCCTTTTTTTTTTTTTCATCAGCCTCTTTTAAAAATGCCTTTGAGGGCTAGAGAGCTGGCTCAGTGGTTAAGAGCATTGGCAGCTCTTCCAGAGGTCTTGAGTTCAATTCCCAGAACCCACATGGTAGCTCATAGCCATCTATGATGGGATCTGATGCTCTCTCTGGCATGCAAGTGTACATGCAGATAGAGCACCATGTACATAAAATAAATAAATCTTTAAAAAATAATAATAAAGCAAAAAATGCTTTGAAGAACCAGTTATAAATTTTAACAAATAATTAACTGTTTCCTTATTAAACAAAGATGCTTAATAAACCTTATCTAAGTTTATTAAGTACATTTGAAATGTCCTTAAAATAAATTAATTAATTCACCATTTATAGTAATCACAGTTCTCCAAAGAAATGACACCAACATGATAACAGATTGTTTATCGTAAGACATTGGCTCATGCAGCGTGGGAGCCGAAAGTCTTACATCCACCGTCTGCAAGCTAGAGGCCCAGGACAGCTGGTGGCCTAATTCAACCTGAGTGCAAAGCACGATGAACTCGGAATGGCCAGAAGAGCAAAGGCTAGCTGTCCCAGCTCAAGCAAGCAGACAGGATGGGAAAGGATGTCTTCCTTCTTCTCTGTGTTTTTGTTCTCGCCTGTCTTTCCACAGCTGAGATGGCACCCAGGTGCACTGGAGAAGGGGATCTGCTCTACCAAGTCCACTCATTCAAGTTGACATAAAACTCTCCATCATATTTTAGAAATATTCCAAACATCATTAACACTCCTTGGTAGTTATTTTACACATGTGACAATATATGACATTCTTCCCATCATCATCCCAGTCAGTTTATACAGGAAAACCCATCTCATCTTTAGTCCTAATCGAATATCATATGGATAGCTATAACTGAGGATCTGCAATAAGTCAGTTTGAAGTTGCTTAATAATTTGGTTCCATGTAGATGAATCATGATAAAAAAATTAAGCATGGCTATATGACATCTCATTGATAATTTTCCTCATCACTATTTCTTGAATGAACCTACTAATAAATTGATAAATTACTCTCATATGAAGAAACTTCTTGAGTTGATTTCCCACCTAATCACCAAAATATGGAATTGATACCAAACTCCATGTTGGCACTAGAAACGAACAAACCATCCCTTCATATAACTGCTCCAGAATATTACCACCTGCCCACCAATAGCACGAGAGCAGAACTGCTCCTCGAGAAAACACAGTAAGTTGAGTACCCAGCAAAGGAGATTATTCCAAGCTCAGGGTCCAGGACTGTTTCTGGGCTACTTCTGCCACACTTCATATGTGCTTGGGACACACCCCTTTTGTATTGTTGCCCTAATTAGTTTTATACTCCGTGGGGGACCCACTCCCACCCTTTTCCCCAGGGTACTCTTGAGGAGTGAGGGAGAAGAGATTTAGACAGAAATATAGATGGGAGAGAGACAGAAACACATGATAGCCTCTGGAGGGCCTGGATCCTTATCCACCGGCCCCTTCTGTCTCTTCTAAAGGACTTTATAAAGGAATGCCAAGGGATGGAGCAGAAGACCTCCCCCAGCACAGCCAAGTGCAGACCCTTCCAAACACAATGCCTATATAGGCACATAAGTAGTTGTAGTCACTGCTCTACTGCTGTGGAGAGACTCCATGACCATGGCAAATCTTAGGGAATGAAGCATTTAATTGGGGGCTTGTTCACAGTTTTGGAGGTTTAGTCCATTACCATGATGATGGGGAGCGTGGTGACACAGGTGTGGGGGCAACAGCTGAGAGCTGCATCCTGATCTGTAAGCAGAGAGAGAGAGAGAGAGAGAGAGAGAGAGAGAGAGAGAGAGAGAGAGAGAGAGAGACCAGCAGGCTTTTGAAAGCTCAAAGCCCACCTCCAGCGGCCACTTCCTCCCAAAAGACCACACCTCCTCATCCTTCTAATCCTTTCAAATAATGCCACTCCCTGGTGACTATGCATTCAAATATATGAGGCTATGGGGGCCATTCTTATTCAAACCACCACACCAGTTTAATGGAAACTCAGAACAAGGGACAAAGTAATATCATTCTTAAGTCTTTCTGAGTTTAACTGCGTTCTTTAAAAACTACGAAATATAAACTATCACCATCCATCATGGGAGGTTTGCTTCCGAATTCTATAATAACCTTAAGGGAGACGGCCATGGTGCATCCATAGGCAGTAAATGGAGCAAAGCCCATCAAGGAGACTGGAAAAATCTCTCAACTTTCAGCTTTAGTTTTAATTTCATGTTTGTTCCTGGTGTCTTCCTTTGAAATTAAAAAAAGAAAAGGTTGTTTCTTTTATATACTTTTATAATTTAAAGTAAGACAACCAATTATCATGTTGTGAGTCAGTGCTGAACAAGCCCACTTGTCCTCCCAAAGTCCTGCTTTCCTGTGGGGGGCCGTTCTCGGGTTCCTCGTGGCTTTACCCAGCAGATCCACATAGAGGATGATTAGGACCACGGGCCTGAGTGCAGGTGTCTGAGATGGTCTGCACTTGGCTGTGCTGGGGGAGGAGGTCATTTGCTCCACCCCTTGGTGTCTCTATAAAAACCCTGGGGCAGAGACAGTCGGGGCCGTTGGAAAAGGTTCCAGGCCCTCTCGAGGCTATCCTTTATTTTCTATCTGTTTATCTCCGCGATATTCTCCGCAATAAATCCTTCTATCTAATATTTCCTGCTGCTCACACTCAAGAAAACTCTGGGAAGCTGTGGGGTTGGTGGGAAAAAGCCCCACACTTTCCTCCGTCTCTGCACTGGCGTGCAGCAGCAGTGAGCCTTTCTCGTCTGCCTCCCACATGGCTCCTCTTCCTGCCTCCTTACTACCCAAGGTTCTCCCTGAGCTATAGCAGCCTTAACCGATGCTCTGGGAATCACGGACCGCGAAACCAACGGCCTAAAGACTGCCCCTCTCTGCCACATGCCAGATGATATCTCAGGACAGGGAAACTATTGATCTGCTCCTGCTTCTCCTTCCTCACCCCACCTCATTACCGAAGGCTCTGATGGTATCAGCTTGCCTTGACAAGAAACAGTTGTTTGAAGGAGAGCAAGCAGGAAGCTTTCATTAAATACGTTGTCACTGCTGTGACTAAGCACCTGGCTTACAGTCTGAGGAGATACAGCGTGTCATGGAAAAGGCGTGACAGCAGGTGGCTGCCGGTGGCAAGAGTCTTGCACCTGGGGCCCTTCACAGGAAGCAGGAAGCAGGGAGCAGATGAGGAGTGGGGTCCAGCTGTGAAACTTCAAGGTCAGTCCCCACCCTAATCTGTTTCCTCCAGCAAGTCTCTGCTTCCTTGCGGCGAGCTCCTCGACCAGCGAGGAAGAACGACCACCACGCAAGGATCCTTCTCAGATCACACTTTATTGGAGCACCTCTTGGTTAAGGGAGAGCTGGAAGTGAGGGGCTCGGGGCACTACTAGGTGGCTGCTTATATGAGGATTCGAATGGACGGGTCGTCTATGATTGGGTCCCGCCAGAATGCAAGCACGGAGAGTCACGGGATAGGCTGAGGACATAAGGCTGTGACTACATAACCTGCGCATGCACAGACCTTGGCACGAGTGACTCAAGATTATGACCATATATGGAGTTGTTTACTACTGGGCTGCCAGGGGCCAGCGCCATCTTGGAATGGCGGCTCCCTGCACTTCCTGAAGGTCTACAACTCACAAAACAGCTCCAATCGCTAGCAGCCAAGTGTGTGAATGTGCAAACCCATGAAGCAACATTTCACATTCAAATCATAACACTGACTAAAATTAGTTCACTGTGAAAATTTAGAGATACACTGTGTGGTTACTCCCATTGGGAGTGTTCTCCGTGGGCTATTGGACAGGCCTGCCCTCAGTAACAGCCTGCCATGTGAAAAGACATTCATCCCTCCAGACACAGAGAACCCTGTCCAGATCTGTGCAGAAGATGGCCCTTGCCTTGGGACAGTCAGTGAGATGGGCCTTCAGACAGCCTGTGTATCATCGCTAACTCCATTGAGACTGAAGTTCTGACCCGTGACCAGTGACCCCTGTAACCAGTGTCACTTAAATGTTTTGTTTGATTTTTATCTGTAGCCTTCCTACTACAGGTCTTCCAATGTCTGAGAGTCCCTTGGTGGTTCAAGTTCAATTAGATTAAACTCTTCAGGTAGACAGAACCGAAGTATTTTGTTAATCATTGGCTAAGTCGGAGGCAAGTGCCCTCAGATATACAGCGTCTAAGGCCTTTCATTTCCTGAAATGATAGAAAAAAAATACTTTTGGCAAACGTCAGTTGAATTAGTCTTGGCTGGGATAGCCTGTGGAACTAGGAAATGGTATTGTGGAGTTTCCTCACTGGATGGACAGAACTTCCTCATCTATTCTCAGTCATTGTCCCAGAAGCTGGGTGTGACCTTTTGAAAATGACTTGTCTCTCTGCCAAGCACATACAGGATATTTGGGCACCTAGTCCTTTCCCTTGTATTGAATGTCATTCATTCTATGCACTCAGAGCATATCACTTATGGAATAACACATGACGGAACATGCCAAGTGTACACACGTGTCTTTCCCTGTGGGACCCCCTTTTGGTGATAGTGGAGTTCATTTACAAGGTAAAAGTTTTCTGTTTAATGCCTATAAATCTCAATTTCCTATCTGTAATTATAATAATAACTTACATTTATTGAGTGCTTACTGTGTGCCAGGCAGTATTCAAAGAAGCCTGTTATGAGCAGTAGTGTGTTTAATTCTTGTGGCCACTGGATGAAGTGGGACTCATTATTACATATAAATTAGACACGACACAGCCACTTTACAAGGTTTTTGCAGGAATCACATGATGTAGGACTTATAAAAACAGGAGCAGAGCCTACACTTTATAATTTTGTTTTGTTTCTCTTCTGCTTAATGATAGATTTGAAATGTAGCTCAGGTTCAAAGGATAAATTTGAGGTGATGGAATACAGAGACACAACAGAGATGAAAGAAATTGCTCTGAGGAAACAAAGATTTAATGATGCAAAGATTCGTCTAGAAAACAAGTTGCATGGTGTAAACTCAGTGACAGCAGTTTCTAATGAGTTGGTGCATTCTGGGAAAGGAAGAAAGTTACACCTGCTGGGCTGGCTTCTGATGAGTGTCTACATTTCATATCATTACTACTTGCAAGTTGCCATCTTTCCTCTATTCCTAGGCATCAGTGGTGACTGCCACACTCTCGCTGCTGGTATAGAGCTTCAGGACTAGCAGGGAAGACAGAGCTCCGTTAACGGGTACATGCATGAATGTGAAATTAATACCATGGCTGGCAGAGCCATGTTACGGGAAGGGAGGAGGGGAAATAGAAAGGTGTAGCAACATCAACCATTAAAGGCTACTGATGGCCGCAGCAAGAGTCTGGTCTGTGTTCAAAGCCAGGCTAGAGTGTCCTAAGGAGAGAGCAAGTCCAAGGTAAAAGAAACAAGATGGCGAGAGACCAGGGACCCTTCCAGACATAGAACACTGAGAAAGGTGTGTGCTGAGCAGAGAGGGTCAGAGATCAAAACCATGAATTTAATAATAATTTAGCTACCTGTTGTCTTAGCTCTGCACCTCCACTTTCGCATCACGGAAATAGTGTGTGCAAAAGATAGTTGCCTTAGAGGGAGTAATGCTTATACAGAAACCAAACTACTCGTGCATGAATGCTCAGCTGGTAAAAGTCAATGCATGTAGACGGACAAGCAAAGTTCTATTATGCCAGACAAAGTGGTGTATGCCTGTAATTCCAGCACTCAAGGGGCTGAGGCCGGGGGAGCCCAAGCTTGAGGCCAGCCTAAGCCATACAGTGAAAGCCTATCTCAAAACAAGAGCAATTTTAAAAGTTTGATTATGAACACTCATCCTTTCTGGAATATAATGCCTCATTCATGCATAATGAAATTATAACTGTGCTTAAGTGTAAAAAATACATGTTTCAAAGAACATTTTCTGAATGTGCTGGGTAACATATAATTAAGCTAAATTTACATATTTAAAATCTACTGTCTCTTACTATCTTGCTATATGAACAAGTCTGGGTGCTAATGAGGTGGGCTAGCATTCAGCTCCAGAGAGTCTCACACACACACACACACACACACACACACACACACGAATTCACGGGTTGATCTAGTTTAGCGGTCAGACAGATTAACACTTTCAGGCTCGTTCTGTGTTCTTCTGCTGCTAAAGTAAATAAAATGTCTGCAACACTGTAGATGATCTAAAGACTGACTTGTGGATGACAGTTCCCAGGGTTGCTATCACCCCATTGAAGCCGTTTTTATCAAGAGTTTTGCAACGAATCTATTTCCAGTCATTAAAAAGTCTCTGACATAAGAAAGCAAAGGAGAAAAGGAGGGAGGGAGGGTGGGAGGGAGGGAGAGAGAGAGGAGGGAGGACCAGGCGAATTTGATTATCTTGCACAGTGGCTGACTAAACTCTTCTAGTCCCTAAGAAGTGAAGACACCTCAGGACCTGCCCCTCACTCCACTCCCAGGTGGGAATCATGGTGGTTTGAAAGCCTCATCCCAAGTGTTAGATGAATCTACTCACAGAGATTTATTTGTGAGGCTCTTGCCTGCCTGCTTCTGACTTGTCGCGCACTGAGGGGACAGGTACCCTTGAGTCGGAACGCATCCCACTGGGAGCTCTACCTCCCTCCCTGGGGAGCACTTGATGGTGGTAGCCACCAGAATCCTCATCCTGATCGCCAACCCTGGGTTGCAGGTGCCTCAGGGCCGCTCGGTTTGGCTCGACCCACTGCGGGACTTGGTGATTCAAGTGCAGCCAGGGGACCAGTGCGAGGTGACAGTGCTGGAAATCCCTCGGCTCCAAGGCGCGCTCTCCCCGCGCCACTTTCTCTGCGACTTCGGGGTCCACCAGGTCAGGTACACTCACTTCGGCTCGCCCAGCGCCACAAGCTCCCGGGTGCAGCTGCAGCTGCGATACAACGCAGGAAATTCCACGCTGGTACTGCCTTTCACTCTGGATGTGAACGTGGTCTTCTCCAAGCTCCAGCTGGTAACGCTCAACAGGCCTTTGAAGGTGTTTAAATTGCGAGGCTGCAGCCATGCCATTGACAGGAGGGTGCCAGACTTTTTGCCTCCAGGAGTAGGTGCAGGCTCACCTTGCTTCCTCACCCTGGTGGACGCTTGCTTCCTCACCACCTTGGTGGACGCTGCTGGGACCCCTCTCTCCAGGGGCCATGTGGTTGACTGTGAGGCTTTTGTCCAGGCTGGGGTGCGCTACCAGCACACTGCCACTCCATCCTCACCCAGCAGGGACTGTGTGCCTATGATAGTAGAACTTCTAGGGCCAGCGCCCCAAAGTACTGGGTCAGTGGAGGTGCGGACCAGGAGTACTTGCAGCTTCAAGTCAGAATCCAGAAGGGAGCCAGGAGCACAGCACCCAGGCCCAGTTTCGGGGCTCTAATGATGGTGGAAGTTGATCAGTCCCTACTTACAGCCCTGACTCCTGATGCACTGGCTGCAGATGACCTCGAATCAGATCCGGACGACCTAGTCTTCAACATTCTCAATGCCCCTGAGGCCCCACCTGGACACCAAGGTCGGCAGGGCTACGTGGTGAACACAGATGACCCCCTGGGCCTTCCAGTCTCCTTCTTCACCCAGAAGGAGCTGCGGGAGCTGAAAATTGCCTATCAACCTCCCACAGGGAGCTCAGAAGGGGACCGCATCTTCCAGCTAGAACTGCAGGTGGTGGATGAAGATGGCGACATCTCTGACCCTTTTGCCATGGTGGTGGTGAAGTCTACCAATGCCCTGGCTCCAATGACTAGCTGCAATGGAGGACTTCTGGTTTTTGAAGGCCAGGCAAGGCCCCTGTCCAATGACCAAAGCTTTCAGATCAGTGATAAAGATAATTCAGAAGAAATAAGAATTGCTGCAGTAAGAGGCTTGCAACATGGACAGCTGGTGGTGCTCGGGGCACCTGAGGGGTGTAAGCATTTCACACCAGCAGACCTAAGTGCTGGGCGCGTGGTGTACCAGCATGATGGCAGTGACTCTTACAGCGACAGCGTCATCTTCAGGATGGAGGACGGGCATTATCAGGTGGATTTTCTCTTCCTCATCACCATCGTGCCTGTAGACGATGAGCCACCAGTGGTCACCACCAATTTAGGACTCTCAGTAACTGAAGGGCAGGTGGTCCAGATATCCCCCTTTGTCTTGAGTGCCACAGATGTTGATTCCGAGGACTCAACTATACTCTTTGTGTTGGAAGACCAACATCTGGAAGGAAAACAGGAAGAGAGGAGTGGGGATCGGGCTCCTGATTCCTACAACTCAAGCCAGCCCTCCGGCAACATGCTGCTAAGGCAGGCAGAAGCCCTTTGTCCTTCTGCAGAGTGACTGGCACTATGTGGAGAGGGAGGGTCTCTATGAGAAGGTGGTGACTGAGCGGCTACAGAGGGACATCATGGAAGGGAGACTTTTCTTCTCCCATGCTGGACCACGCATTCCTCACAGTGGCCCATCTGGCTTTCCATGTGCAAGATGACCATGACCCACCAAATCTCTCCAACCAGCACTTCTTCACCATCAGTATCCAGCCTACAGATAGGCTGAGTCCTCAGTTGTACCCAGGAACTACCCTAGAAATGACTGTGCAAGGATACCAGCTCACTTGCTTCCAGAAGAAATTCCTCCAATACGTTGACCAGAATTCAGATGACCAGAACCTGTGGTACACCCTACTGACACCACCAACTGACACTGACAGCAACCACCAAGTCCAGGCTGGAGAAATTGTGCTCACTGATTCACCAAATAGACCCATTACTCATTTCTCCCAGGCCCAGGTCAACCATCAAAAAATTGCTTATCAATCCCCCCAGAAGAATCTGGGCATTGTGCCTCGGGTTGTGCGATTCAGCTACCAGGCAGAAGATGCTGCAGGCAATGGCGTGCCAGGTACGTTCACATTATTCCTGCAGCCTTGGGACAACCAGCCACCAAAAGTCATCCACAGGGGCTTTGCTGTCTGCCAGGGAGGCAGCTTTATTTTCAGCAGCAGTGAACTTGATGTTACAGACCCCGACACAGAGGTTGATCAAATTTTCTTCATTTTAGTCTGGGGTCCCCAGCATGGACACTTGCAGTACTTTAAAAAATATATGGTTTCAGGGGACTCTTTCATGCTAGCTGATATTATTGATGGGAACATCTCTTATCAGCATAACAGAGACCAAACTACCAGTGACATCTTCTGCCTGGAGGTAAGTGATGGGGTGTACCATATACCCATCACTGTCCGGATTTCTGTGCAACCCACAGTGGCTGATGAAAGTCCCAGGGTCTCTATCACAGGCTCTCCAATATTGGCTATTTCCACAGATGTGCTTGAGAATGCAGCTACTGGGATCACCATGGATGTTAATCGTGGCAGAAAGGACACAAAGGATTTAATGCTGTCTTTTATTGTGAAGGACAAGCCTAAATTGGGCACTATCCTGGTGAATGGTCTTCCTGCAGAACAATTCACCCAGGAGGACCTCATTGGTGGGGCAGTAACCTATGTCCACACTGGAGGTGAAGTTGGCTTCCAAAAGGTACATGATGCTTTCAGCCTCATCCTTGACAAAGATTCTTATGGCTGGTCCATGGGGGACAAGATACTGGAGAGGTTGCTAGTGCAAGTATCAGTGCTGCCAGTGGACAACATGGCCCCCGAGGTCTTGTGGGAGAGTCCTTCATTGTGTATGAAGGTGGGAAGAGCCTCTTGACCACACAACATCTCAACGTTGAAAATGTGGACGCTCCCAGATGAAATCCTTTGCACTCTAACTGGTCAGCCATCCTCTGGCTACCTGGAAAACTCAGCACCAGCTCCTGGTTCAGAAGTGTCACGGGTTGGCAGGCCCATCAGTGCCTTCTTCTTCAAGGATGTCCAAGTCAGGTGCATCAGTCACGTACAGAGTATCCACAAGGGGGTAGAACCAGAAACAGATCAATTCTCCTTTTATTGCTCTGATGGCATCAACTTCTCCCCAGATGTCCTCCTCCCTCTGACCATCTTGCCCACCAATGACGAGCAGCCCGAACTTTTCACCCATGAGTTTGTGGTATTCGAGGGGATGAGCCGGGTCATAGACACCCCACTGCTCAACGGAGTAGATGCCGACCTCCCACCAGATAAGCTCCATTTTCGACTCACCGTCCTCCCCCAGCATGGACAAATCACACAGCAGCTGGCCACGGGCAGCAAGCCCATCCATCCACAGCTTTACCTTGCAGGAGATCCAGGAGGCCTCCTCCATTGCCTATGAACACGATGACTCGGAGAGCACAGATGACAGCTTTGCGGTCTGGCTGAGTGACGGCAGGCACACTGCTCACAAAAAGGTACCCATCGTTGTAATTTTGGTAGACGATGAGGCCCCTCAGCTGACCATCAATGATGGGCTGGAAGTGGAAACTGGACACGCCGAGATCATCACAAACCGCATGCGCAAAGCCATAGATCTGGACTCAGACAACAAGAGTCTCACTTTTGTTCTCCATTCTGAGCCTCAACGGGGGCTCCTACAATGACTGAGGAAGCCAAGAGGAGAAGTGAGGAGCAACCTCACCGTGGGAATGAATTTCACTCAGGATGAAATGGACAGAGAACTTATCTGTTATATCCACACAGGCCAGGAGGGAGTTGTTGATCTTCTCAAATTTGATGTGACTGATGGAGTTAACCCTCTGAGGGACCACTATTTCTATATCACCATTGGCAACTCAAACAGTATCCCCCCTGAGGCTGTCAGCAAAAGGCTCACCTTGACAGAAGATGGCAGAGTGACCCTCACCACTGAACTGTTTAATATCAGTGATATCCACAGCCCTGGTGAGGAACTTCACTATAACATCACACAAGCTCCTAGCACGGGCTACTTGGAAAGCTCTGACCAGCACAGGGAGCCCATGGCTTCTTTTACCCACGTTCAACTGGCTGGCAACAAGATATCCTATGTCCGCATTTCAAAGGATGAGATAAAGATGGAACACTTGGAGCTTAGAGTGACTGGCGGGCACAGCTCTGTGTTCAGAATCTTCAGGATATTCGTCACAGATGGGGACAATAAGAAACCCACCTTGACCATCCGAACACTGGCACTGCCAAGAGGGGACAGCACAGAGGTCACTCCTTTCCAGTTGGCAGTGGAAGATGAGGACACTCCAGATGATTTTATTATTTTTACCATCACCCAGGCCCACAACCATGGCAGGATTCTGTATAATGGAAGTCGTCCTGTGACCACTTTCACCAAGAAGGACCTGATTGAGAACCTGATTCTCTACTGTCATGATGGTAGTAAGACAGCTGGTGACAGTCTCTCCTTCACTGTGACTGATGGCACTCACACTGGGTTCTATGTCTTCCCAGACACTGCCTTGGAGATGCACGCGCCTCAGATAATGTGGATCCAGATAAGTCCCCTTGGCAACTGGCTCCCACAGATTGCCATTAACAGGGGAGTCACAGCCTTGAAGGTCCTTCACACTGGACACCTGGGTTTCCTCATTACTAACAAGTATCTACAAGCAGACAATCAGGATGGTCCCCACAGACTCCTGAAGTATAAAGTGACCAGAGGACCCGAGCATGGCTACATTGTCAATGCTGGCACTGGAAACAAGAGTGCCCACATGTTCACACAAGGTGAGTCACACTCTTCCCTGGTGTCTCTGTCTCTCTCCCCCAGTGGGTTAGAGATCTCAGTGTTCTCTAAAATGGTCCTTCTTCAACCACTCATTAAAGAGCCACTTAACAGAAACCCAGAAATATTTAATGGGCTGTGATTACACCTTCAAACAGCAAAACACAGAAGCTTGGGCTTTGGAAATATCATAAGGTTACATTTATTTTGATAACATGCTCCAAATTTAAGAATGACATACCTAAGAATCATTGTTATAGTTTGTTAGTCTAGATTTTTAAGATAATCGTTGTTATCTAGAATTGAGATATAAGTGATTACATCACACATTTTAATGTGCTATTCAAAAGTAATTTCTGAAGGTGGAAGTGGTGGCTCACTCCTGTAATTCCAGGACTTGGAAGGCTGAGACAGTAGGATTGCAAGTTTGATGCCAGTTTGGAACACATAAATACCAGGCCAGACTAGGCTATAGTGTAAGATCTCACTATAGGAAAAATTATAATTTATTTATCAAAAGTACATGGAACTAAGTTAGTCTTAAGTGTAAAAAGGACTGTGTTTTACATTTTATTTTTCTTTTAAATTTGGGGTTAGTACTAGTGCTGAACTAGAAGGAAGTCCCTGCTTTTCCAGGTTGTGCGGCACCAGAAGTCCTTTTGCTGCTCTTTACTGTTTCTTTAAGTAGCTGTAGTCAGAAGTTTACTCCAGCCCCGCCCGGCTCCATGGTCCTCAGCTGCTTATAAAATAATCATTCAGAGGTTTATATTAAATACTGCCTAGTTCTTACACTTAAATTAACCCATAATTCTTATTTATGTTTAGCCACATGGCTTGGTACCTTTTCTCAGTTCTGCCTTGTCATTTTGCTTTCTCTGTGTCTGGCTAGCAACTCCTGACTCAGCCTTCCTCTTCCCAGAATTCTCCTTGTCTGCTCATCCCACCTATACTTCCCGCCTGGCTACTGGCCAATCAGCATTTTATTTATCAACCAATCAGAGCAGCACACATTCACAGCATACAGAATGACATTCCACAGCAAGTAGCTTTACTTATGAGATGTAAAGAGATGCATGCAATATCTTACCCTCAATATACCTTGCTGTCAGAGCAGAGGGTGTTTGTCTTGGTTACTTTTCATTGCTGTGAAGAGACACCATGACCAAGGCAACTTATAAAAAAGTTTATTGAGGCTTACAGTTTTAGAGTGTGAGTCTATATGTCAGGGAGCATGGCAACCAGAAAGTAGACATCGTGCTAGATCCATAGCTGAGAGTTTACATCTGATCCACAGCACAAAGCAAAGAGAGAGCCAACTGTGAATGGCGTACCCTAGAGACACACCTCCTCCAAAGAGGCCACACCTCCTAATCCTTCACAAACCGTTCCACCAACTGCAGACCAAGCATTCAAACATATGAGTCTATGGAGGAGGAACACTCTCATTCAAACCATCACAGTATTTAAAAACCAGCTTGGTTATATTTTCAGATTGCTTCTAAAACCAGTGACATCACATACAGCTCTATAAGAATTGTTTGTCTAAATAAATTCCACTTGGGTGCAAATTATCATTAAAATACTAATAGTTACTAATATAAAAAACAATCACAGATCTAAGGAACAAGTTCTTTAAAGGAAAGGGTTATAGACAATAAGAAAAAACAGTGGCTTATTCTCATTTTCTTTTTCTCCAGATGTAATCTTTATGGTTATTTAAACTAATTTTGGCAAATACTTAACAAGTACTGGTCATATGGCTCTGTGAAGGTCGTATCGACCTGGATCGTCACAGACTGGCAGGATACTGTAAAACACACACAGTCAGAATGTCCCCTGGATGCATGACTTATTCAGGAACACGTGTTCACAGGAGCACTGCAAAATGTTCCTTGATTTTTTCCTTTCTAACTTTAAAAAACAGTTCTGTTGGCCAGCAAGATGGCTCAGTAGGTAGTGGTGCTCACAGCCAAGGTTGATGACCTGAGTTCAATCCTCAGGACCCATGTGATGGGATGAGAAAACAGACTCCTGCAAGTTGTCCTAGGACCTCTACTCATTTACCATAGCACACACAGACACACTCGTGCACACACACACATTAAATTAAATTACCTTTTCCACAGCGTATGAACACTGAAGTTGCCAGCACCCCTCTCCTGTTGTACAGAAGTGACACAGTGTGGTGTTTGCTCTTGTTTAAAGCTGACATTGATGAGCTGCGGGTCCACTACATCCTGAGCAAAGGCAGCAGAGCGACGGAGGCCTCCTTCTACTTCTCTGTTGAAGCCAGCGGTGAGTCTAGTAAAGCCCTAGAACGCAGCAAGGTGAGCGAGCCTCAGTGCAAACTGCAAACAATGTCGTCACAATCAGTGACGTTACACACCGAGCTGTTAAATGAACCCTTGGCTTTTTCTCTGTTCCTACGCTCAGTGCTGCTTGACAAAGCACTGTTTTCTAAGCAAACTTTTTATTCCTCAATCTTCCGAAGGGAGTGTTGACATTTAGCACAAAGCAAGCCAGCTTTTAAGAGCAGAAAACAACCAGGGGTTTGACGAATGTGACAGGAAATGCAGTGAGTGGTTTTCTGACATGGTGGCTCTAACGGCTGAATCCTCACAACTTTAGGAGATTCTGAGACCCGAGGTAATGCTGTCTATCAGACCGGCACTGCAATAGAAAGGCTCCCTTTAGATTTGATCAGCATTTTCAGCTACAGAGTGAGTTTTGTGGCTTCCTAACATTAGAATTTAATCTTCTCGGGGACTGATCGGGTGCAACGGTGCAGCATACATTTTGCATGTGTCAGACAGCTACACACACACACACACACACACACACACACACACACACCAGTATAACCAGTATAATTACTGGGATTTTGATGTTCTTAGGTGGGGAAGAAAATGGACGTACTGACATAGAGGAAAGCTTATTAAAAAGCTCCCTGTTTCTGCTGCTCCTGAGTCTATGCACGGTACCTTTGAAGTCACAAGCAGGAAGCAGCCACTTAACAGAAGACATTTAATTTGCCCAGCAAGGGACAGGCTAATCACGTGTTCAGAAGGAAGACCATTTCAAGGTACGACAGAATAAGAGCGGAAATTATATCCATGTGCTGCTTGCCACTCAATAACCTCTCTCAGTAGAAATCATTACTCACCCCCAGCAAGTAACATCTGTCCCCTGCCTGACTCATGTGTCATCAGTCAAGGACTGATTTACTACAAAGTCATTCTGTCTGAGAGGCTGGAGGGTGAACTTGCCCCAGGCAACCTTGAACAAGGTTCTTTGGCTTCATTCTCATTCCTCTCCCATTGATGTAAAGATAGCCTTCATATCTAACTCAAAGGACATTGTATTTTTGGTTTTTTGTTTGTTTTTGATTGTTTGAGACAGGTTTCTCTGTGTAGCTCTGACTGTCCTGGATCTCGCTCTGTAGACCAGGCTGGCCTCAAATTCATAGAGATCCACCTGTCTCGGCCTCCCAAGTGCTGGGATTGAAGGCGTGCGCCACCACCGCCCGGCTGAGTGTTTCTTATTCACAGGCAACACTTGTATGAATCAGGATTTGTAAACCCTGTAAGATCAACAGGAAATGGCACAAGACTGTCTCAAGAAGAAAACACTGGGGCTGAAGAACTCGTTCAAGGTCAGAGTCTTAATAAGCCAGCGAGACAGAATCAAAACCCCACTTCCAATGCTAAGACTCTAAAGCGCCAGAGATCTACAAAGCTGAGACCACGAAAGAGGACAGAGAACAGGTTTAAGGTGCCCTTCCTTAGCCAGCAAAGAAACACCTTACAGGTTAAAGCCACAAGAACAATCAAGTGCAGACACTAAAACAGCTGGGGCTATACTCACAGCTGGAGCTTAAAACACCTGTGTGTAGCCATAAGCTAATTACATAGTCACGTGTCCTTTTTATTTTCAATAGATTGCGCCCTTGCTGAGTACCAAGCATAGAGCTAAGGTCCGTCTGTTGGTGATTCTAACAGCTGATAAAGAGTTCCCTTTAAACAGTTCTGTTTGATAGTTTCAAAAAATTTTAGTCTATGTCTCCGCAGGAGGCAACTTCATCTTTTATTCCCCTTTAAAATATTCCTGCTTTGGGCTGAAGGAAGGGCTCGGTGGTTAAAACATATATTACTCTTGCAGAGGACCTGAGTTCAGTTCCCAACACTCACATCAGGCAGCTTACAACTGCCTGGACCTCCAGCTTCAGAGAACCAACACTTCTCTCACCTCATTAGACACACACACTGACACATATCATCCACATAAATAAATAATAACAAGATTTTTAAATTCCCACTTTGAAAAAAGTTCCAGGAGCTGGAGAGATGGCTCAGTGGATAAGAACACTGACTGCTCTTCCAGAGGACCTGGGTTCAATTCCCAGCACCCACGTGGTGGCTCACAGCTGTCTATGACTCCAGTTTCAGGGGGCCCAACTCCCTCACACAGACATACATGAAAGCAAAACACCAATTCACATAAAATGAAAATAAATATATTATTTTTAAAAAATTGAAATGGAAAGTTGAATAAAAATTACAATCTGAATTGTTAATAATTTTCTTTCCCAGCACACTAATAGAAGGTATTACTTCCTTCCATTTCAGCAGTTTGGGGTGGATAAGTGTCTAGTGATACACTTTCCACCATACACTGAGGGAGAAGGGTTATGGAAATCTGGGATAAGTCTCCTGGTTCACTCTTCTTGAAGGAAAGAATTCGATTGAGAGACACAGTCAGATCAAGTATTTATTTGGCAAAGCAGAGCAAAGTGAGCGCTCCAAAGAAAGATTGGAGTAGGCTTCCCCCAAAGGGATAAGCTGCCCACTGCATTCTGCACTGGGTTTTTAAGAATGTTTATAATGATTCTCACCTCTGTGACTCCACCAGCTTGTCGTATCTGTTAGAAGCGGGCGCAGGAGGAAGGGGAAGTATTGATGGGCCAGTCTGGGTTCGGCACTGGCTGCTGAGCTGATCACCTTGTCTGTCCAATTCTCGGTTTCACAATCAGCTGCGCCTTTTCCTTTTGCTCTGTTACAGCTTAGTGAAGTAACAGACATCAAAACGTAGTGGGAGGCCCAGGATATATCAGTCGCCCACTGAGCATAAGCGGGCCTCTCACATAGTTGTAAATATAATGATACTTGTGTAGTGTTTAACCAGCAATTGATTAAAAAATTTGATAATAAGACTAATTTGTGTGTTCCAACAGTTTCTAGTTTAAAGAACTTGAAGTCTGGCCATTCAAGTGCAAACTCTCAGTCTGTGCTTTTTCATTAAAGATTTATTTATGTGTATATGCGTGTGCCTACTGAATATATGTGCACCACATGCATGCAGGTACCCAAAGAGGCAGGAAGAGGGTGTCAGCTCCCTGGAACTGGACGTACAGATGATTGTGAGCTTCTTAATATGGGTGCTTGGAACCAAACCCAAGTCCTTGAACAGAAAGTGCTCTTAACCTCTGAGCCATCTCTCTAGTCCCAAGATTGGGGGAGAGGGTACTTTTTTTGTTTGTTTGACTCTGAAAACTGAACTTAAGGCCTGTCTTAGTCAGTGTCCTATTGCATGTGAAGAGACACCATGACCATAGCAACTCTTAAAAGAAGAAGCATTTAACTGGACTGGCTCACAGTTCAGAGGTTTAGTCCATTATCATCATGGTGAGGAGCATGCCAACAAGCGGGCGGACATGGCTGGAGAAGTAGCCAAGTTTTCTACATCCAGATCTGCTGGCAGCAGGAAGAAAGAAAGACTCAGCGTTTGGCATGGCCTTTTGAAACCTCAAAGTCCACCCCCAGTGACACACTTCCTCCAACAAGGCCACACCTCCTAATCCTTTCAAATAGTGCCACTCCGTGGTGACCAAGCACTCAGATCTATGAGCCTATGGGAACCATTCTCATCCAAACCTCCACAGAGCCTTACACTAACCAGGCAAACACTCTACCACTGAGCTATATTCCCAGCCCTCAGTCTTCTCTTTAATATTGAGGTAAGCTTTGTTATATTCAAGATTGCCAAGAAAGCTGCCAGTGGAACAGAGAATACACTTCAGAGTTCTCTGATTCTGAACTATGTCAATTAAACATACTGTGAGGCACATTCATTTATCTTCCTCTCCCTACATCATTATACTCGGGGAGGTGTACGTGTGTGTGTGTGTGTGTGTGTGTGTGTGTGTGTGTGTGTGTGTGTGTGGTGTATGTATGTATATGTGTGCGTATGTATATGTGTGTGTCAACTTAGGGGAAGAGAATGGAAGAGGTTCAAGAGAGGGTAGCCACAAAAGGCTGGAGGAAGAAAATGGAAGGAGGAGTGATATAATTCTATTTCAACTAAAATCATATCAGAAAAGATTCAAAATCATAAGCACCTTAGGGGCAACACAGTGGTGAGATAAATGTTTCATGTTTCTATGGCTCCTTGTCAAATCAAAAGAAGCATAACTGTAATAAGACTACATGTAAAACATTCCACGGCCCTTGAAGTCATAATAAATCTACATTTATGAATGTGTAAGGAGGTTCACACTGTGTCATTAAATAAAAGTGGCCAAGTACAAAGCAGTGTGCAATGACACAAAGAAAATTACGTGAGCATGTGTCTGTCTATGTGTGTATGGTGTCTGTGTGTCTCTGCCGAGGGGAAGTAGGATTAGTGTTATGTGTCTGTGTGTACATTTGTGTGTGTGTGGTGTAGGAACAGAGAGAGGGAGGAATGGGGTGTAACATATGTGGTGTGTGTCTGTGTTTGTGGGAGGTGTTTCTGTGTGTATATGTTGGGGGTGGGGTTGTACCTATGTGTATGGGGAGGAGTGTATATGTGTATGGTGTGTGTCTGCATGCGAGCATAGTATTGGGGTATGGAGAGGAAGGGGATGGGGTGTGTGTGTGTGTGTGTGTGTGTGTGTGTGTGTAGGGAAGCAGGAAGTGTATGTATGTGTATGTAGTGTCTGTGTGTGTGTGTATGTGTGTTGAAGCAGAGGAAATTTCCACAGTATATATATTGATAGTAAAAATTAGCTTATAAAAGCAATAGTGGATCATAAATTCTTTTATTGCTTTTTACTTTTTTATATTTTCTTGTGTAAATTCTTTGCAGAGGTCACTCCTATTATTAGGAAAAAGCAATTTCTGTTTTAAAAAGAGAATGCATGAATGCACCACAGCCAAGTTGGTTCAATAACATTGATTAACAGAACTAAGCACATTATTCTGGTTGTGCTTGCTTCAGAAATAGCCCTTTAACAATACAGTGGACTCAGAAACCCAAGCAATGAGGAATCAGAGCAATGTCTTCTTCAACAGGAAGAATTACATGCGTCACCAGCTGTATACCTTTATACAGCGAGATGTGCACTCATTTCGTCACTAAAATTAATTTTTAATTATTAATTTCTAAAAACAACAGCAGAAAGTCAGTGTGAGTATCTAGAAACCTAAGAAAATTTTGGTGCAAGAAAATCAACATACTTTAACATAGAGTTAATGGGAGAAACCCTTTTCAAAGAAAGAGAAATATTATACATGATTTTCTTGCCCGTTAAAGGAAGACTTCTTCTGGTCAAGAAAATAGAGTCTCTGTAGGTGGAAATGGAGTCCCAGCACTCCAGGTGGACAGGGTCAGTACCCTGGCTAAGGACCTCAGGAAGGCAGAGTCACCTAAGCCATATCAAAGAGGCGGGAGGAACAGTCAATCCTTAATGAGAGAACACACTTTCCTTCCCAGAATCCCCACCGCCAGCAGACCTGGGAGTTGAGCCACAAGGTGTTTGCCTGAGTCTTGACTCCTGACTCAGAAAGTAGTAACTGTTCCCTGGTCCTCTCTTCTGTCTTCTCTTTGGGGTGCTGGTCAGAACCCAAGCATGCTTCGGGTGCTTTGAACTACTCTACTTTTTCTCTTTATAAATTCCCCCTCCTTGCCATGTGGCTACCTGGCCACCAAGCTGCTGGCCTTTGTGCCAACTTACACAAAAGAATAGCTCTTTTTTTTCCCTTCTCTTCTCCAAGCTGAGATTTACAGTTTGCCTGCCATAGAGTTTTTCTTTTAAATGCTAACAAAATTTTTCTCAAACTCCAAAACAAGTAAATGACTTTCCTTTAATACTTTTTATTAGTAAGCATCACCTACTGCTTTAGGGAGGCATGACGCTTACATGGCCTTATTGTGAACCCCTTGCTCTCCCTTTTCAGTTTCTAAATATCCTACACATTACAGTACACATCAATTGAGGAGTACGCTACTCCTCGAGAAGAGAGCTTAGTTCTTGAAAGATTC
>CABHPQ010175345.1:0-39181 GCA_902168405.1 Peromyscus aztecus
ACACACACACACACACACACACACACACACACACACACACACACGCTCAAATTCATTCTGTGTTGGTCAACTTCTCTGGGACAGGGAGCTTGCCCTGTAGGGCAGTTGATATACACAGTGACACTCATTTGGAAAAAAATTGATTTTCCTTTTTCCAACAGGCATCAACTGTAAATTGTTGCTTGGCTAGGGGTGGGACCCTGTGTCTACTTACTTTCTCAATGCTAGGACCCTATCTGACTTGACCCATGTAGATTTTGTGCATGTTGCTACAGTCTCTGTGAGTTTATACGTCACAGTCCTGTTTTATCTGGAAGATTCCCTGGAGTTATCAGTCATTGGCTCTTACAATCTTTGTGCGGTTTTTTTTTTTTTCCCCACATAGATCTCTGAGACTTGAGAATGTAGCTGAAAATTTCTCTGGTCCTGCCTGGCTCTGTGATCCAGACAAATCTCTCGCACCTGTGCTTGGAACCAAATAAACACACAGAGACTTATATTATTTTCAAACTATATGGCCTAATGGCTCATGCTTCTCACTAGCCAGCTCTTACAACTTCACTCAGCCCGTTTCTATTAATCTGTGCATTGCCACGTGGTTTCATGGCTCACCAGTATTTTCACATTTTACTTCTCCTGGTGGCAGTTTGCAGCATCTCTTCTGCCTCCTTTCTCCTCCCACTATCTCTCCTGGATTTTCCCACCTGGCTCCATCCTGCCCTGCAAGCCAATGCAGCTTTATTTACCAACCAATCAGAGCAATACATATTCACAGCATACAGAAAGACATCCCACAGCACGTGAAGGGAGGGGTTTGATGAAGACATCTCATTTAGGACTGAGTGTTCCAAAGTCTCCTACACTCTGTACATTGTCTAGTTGTGGGTCTCTTTGTTGATTATCATCTATTGCAAGAACGGGTTAAGTGAGGTACCAATGTGTATGTATAGTAGTATTCCATTAGGAGTCATTTTGTTGCTAAGTCCCATTAGCAAAATAATAGTAGTAGGTTTTCCCTTAGGCAAATGACCTATTTAGTTTTAGGTTCTTGGCCACATTAGCAGTGTCTGGTACAGGTTCCATCTCAAGGAGTGGCCCTTAAATCTAATCAAAACATGATTGGTTACTCCTATAACTTTTTTTGCTACTATTGAGCTGGTATATCTTGCAGGCATGTCACAGTTGTGGACTGCAGGGTTTATAGCTGGGTTATATGATGATTGCATTTCTCTTCCAGTAGCATACAGAATACCTGACAGCACCATGAACACTAGTAAGTAGGAGTAAAGCTACTAGTGTTTCTCCATGTTTGATAACATAAGTGGGTGCCTTCCCATCATGCTATGGAGAGTAACCCATTGCCTTAGCAATGCCCTGTGAGGTTTGGTAGGGAGTCTATTCGATCCCTTTAGCCTATGACTCAATAAGCTGTAACCCATTCCTGGCCATGGGAGTTTTACTTTGTGGCATAAAATCTTGTCTTAGTCACTGTCCTAATACTTTGAAGAGACACCATACTCCTGGCAACTTTTATAGAGAAAACATTTAATTGGGGGCTTGTTTACAGTTTCAGAGGCTTAGTTCATTATCATCATGGCAGGGAGCATGGTGGAGGCATGGTAGTCATGGTTCTGAAGAAGTAGTTGGGACTTACAACTTAATCCACAAGCAGAGAGAGAGAGAGAAAAAAACTGGACCTAGCATGGGCTTTGGAAACCCCAAAGCCCACCCCCAATGACACACTTCCTCCAACAAGGCCACACCTGTTCCAGCAAGGCCACACCTCCCAATTCTTTCTAATCTTATCAAAGACTTCCACTCTGATGACTAGAACATTCAAAAATATGAGGAAGCTTGAGGAGACCATTTTTACTCAAACCACCACAGATGTCTAGTTGGCGTGGTCTCTTCCCTATTATTTGGTGAGCTCATTTAGATTGTTTTCATATATGTATATTCTTTAGGAAGCATCTACAGTAGTAGATGTCTTTCTTTCATTTTTTTTTGTTTTTGTTTTTTGTTTTTTGAGACCAGGTTGATCTGTGTAGCCCTGGCTGTCCTGAAACTCACTCTGTAGACCAGGCTGGCCTCAAACTCAGAGATCCTCCTGCCTCTGAGTGCTGGGATTAAAGGCATGCACCACCACCACCTTGAGTAGTATGTTGTTATTTGTTTTTAACTCTTTTGGGGGGCCTGCCACCCAGCTCCCAACTAGATCACACATGGAGGCTAACTCTTAGTTATCAGTGCTTGGCCTTAGCTTGGCTTGTTGCTAGCCAGCTTTTCTTAACTTTAAATTATCCTATCTACCTTTTGCCTCTGGGCTTTTTCCATTCTCTTACTTCTGTAAATCTTACTCTTACTCTGTGGCTGGCTGTATAGCTGAGTGGCTGGCCCTTGGAGTCCTCCTCTTCTCTGGCTACTTATTCTTTCTTCCCAGATTTCTTCTTCTATATATTCTCTCTGCCAGCCCCATCTATCCTTTCTCTTGCCTCACTATTGGCCATTCAGTTCTTTATTAGACCATCAGATATTTTAGACAGACAAAGTAACACAGCCTCACAGAGTTAAACAAATGCATCATAAACAAAAGTAACACATCTTAAAATAATATTCTACAACATTTCCCCTTTTGTCTAAATAAAAAGAAAATTTATTTTAAGTTTAACATAGTATAACTACATACACCAAAAACAGTTATCAAGCAAGAATTAATTTACAACATTCAGTCCATTTGCATTTAGCAAATTCAGAGATAACACTCCACCTCTATCCCATCTTAGTGACTTCAAAGTTTTGTACCTAATTTACTTTCTATCATAATTAAGGAAAACTATAACTAATTGTTTAGTCTTGACTCCATCAAAGACAAGAAGGATGTAATATTACCTAACAATAGAGACATCTTGCTGCTTGGACAGTCACCCAAAGTTTCTCTGCAACATTGGGGCATCCATCTTCGGCCTATAGCGCAGTAGTATCTGGTAGATTTTTCAATGAAGCAGGGAATTTGAAAGACTGTCCCACCTATATTGGCAAAGTTGGTCAATCACTTTCCTCTGTGCCCTGCAGAATGTCTAGCAGTTTCTTCTATGAGGCAGGAACCCTGAAGTACCATCCTGCCTTGTTTTGGCAAAGTTCAGCAGTCACTTTCCTGTGGGACCTGCAGGTCCAGTTTATACAACGTATAGTCAGACAGTCCAGACAAGAGCAGCTTCTTACCCAAATGGCTAGGCTTGCCACATTAAAAGCAAACTCCATATGGAGTTTCTTTGATGCCCATCATCTCTGAAGTGAATTGGTGCTGCCAGGAGCAGATGTGTCTCATTGTCATGAAAAGCCTTACGTTAACACAGAATTTTAAATGCCATATTCTGTAGGTCTTTGAAAGGGTTGAAGACCATTTATCTATCTAAAATATAATTCTATATGATCTGGAAAGCATACCTAACATAACTACAAATTTGATTGTTATAAATGACTACACACTAACTTATGTTTCCTGATTATCCTATATAGTTTATAATAATAGCTTTCAAAAACTAGAACTTTACCCTACATTTCCAAATGAACTGCATAGGCACAATACTTCAAACAAAAATAGAAGCATACATACATACATACAACATGTTGTAACAAAAAAAACCTTAAATTTTTTTATCAATATACAAAAATTCTTTAAACAAGAGTAGAAATATATATATAAACAAAAATAACTCTAAATTTGTATCAATATTCTATATTCCCCTAAATAACAAACATTTATAACCCACCAAATAACCAAAAACCACCCATAACCCCCAACCCTTGGAAATGTGGACATAGTTTTCTCCATATTGCTCCCTGCTATCTATGTATGAAGGCATCTTTAGGGTCCCTGAGAGAAATTTTGAGATAATGGCCAAGTCCTGGGAAGACCAGCTATAATCTTTGTGGATAGATATCACCTGTCCAGTTTCAGGAGGTCTCCCTTGATCAAACCTGATCCATATTTTTCCTGAAGGAATCCACAACCTCTCCTCTCCTGTGGGAACAAAACTTGAAAGCATTTTTGGTTTCCATTTGACAAATACATTTTTTGACTTCTTTTTTAAAGTTAAGGCATTCCTAAAGGATCTAGATTGTTCAGTTAACAGTCCAGTTCACAACCCCATGTCTCCTAGCAGCGGTCTTTTGCTTCTCCACAATCAAAAAATTCAAAGTCAACACAATAACATGCAGGATCCAGACTTCCCGTGTATTTCCCATCTTATGTGGTCTTTTTCTTTTACTCTCTCTTTAAAGACTATTTTATAAACTATTCATTTTTTCCCTATGACTATACCCTTTTTCTTTCTTTCTTAAGCCTACATACATTGTAAAACACACTGGAACCTGTTTAGAGGTTTTGTCCATCTGGGTCACTTTTAGTCTGTATCTTAGCCTTTTTGACCATGTAAGCAAACTGTAAACTGCTAAACTAAACCTGGATTCTTCACATGGCTCTTAGCTGACTCTGCCCACTTCTCAGGTTGTGAAAACCAAACCTAAAACTCAACTTTACCCTCTTTCTTTTGCTTCCTCTCTCTAGAAAACAAACAAGCAAACAAAGTAAACAACCACAATTTAAACAACACCACACACACACACACACACACACACACACACACACACACACTCCATAAAAGCACAAAATTGGAAACCATAAGATATACAAACAAAAGACAAATAAGCCAAACAAAGCAATATGAGACAAAAATCCTACAAAAATACCATGAGTTCATTTTGTGTTTTCCATCTACTGCTGGGCATGGAGCCTACCCTTAAGTGTGGTTAATATTACCCAGTGAGATTCCATTGGAAAGATCAAATTTTTCCTTTGCAAGCAGATGTCAGTTGGAAATAGATTCTTGGTTAGGGATGGGAGCTTGTGTCCACTTCCCCCTCTCAGCATTGGGACCCCACCTAGCTTGAACCTGTACAGGCCCTATGCATGCTGCCACAGTCTCTGTGAGTTCATATATGCAATGGTCCTATTGCTTCTAGAAGGCACTGTCCCCATGAGACAACTGGGTCTCAATGTTAGCTCCCACCTACTAGAAGAGGAAGCTTCTCTGATGGTGGTTGAGTGAGACTTGTATAGCAAAATATTGTTAGGAGTCATTTTAATGCTATATTCCTTTAGTAGAACAATAATATTTAGTTTTCCCCTAGGTTCATGGACTATCCCATCTCAGGTTCTTGGCCACATGGGTAGTTTCTGGCATAGGTCCCACCCATCATGTGGAGCGAACCTTAAATCCAATCAGAGAATGGTTGGCCACTCCCACAATGTTTGTGCCACCATGACACTAATATATTATGCGGGCAGATCATCGTTGTAGATTACAGGGTTTGTACCTGGGTTAGAGGTTACCATTCTCCTCTGGTAGCAAGCAGAATACATTTCAGAACCATGAATAGGGTGAAGGCTCTAGTTAGGCCCCAGCTTAACTTCATCATTTTCTATGATATATGTGTGTATGCTGTCTTTGGCAATAGGGCCTTACCATCAGTTCATGCAGAACAGTAAATAGACTGAACAACAGACCGACTTGTATGGGAGTTTCTACGGGACCCTTTGACTCTTCCATAGCCTTCCTCGATTTCCAGAGTGTGCTGGCTGGTTTTGTGTCAGCTTGACACAAACTAGAGTTATCTGAGTAGAGAAAACCTCAGTCACAAAAATGCTTCCATAAAATCTGGCTGTAAGGCATTTTCTTAATTTGTGATTTGTGGGGGAGGGCCCAGCCCATTATGGGCAGAGTCATCCCTGGGCTGCTGGTCCTGGGTTCTGTAAGAAAGCAGGCTGAGCAAGCCATAGGGAGCAAGTCAGTAAACAGCACTCCTCCATGACTTCTGCATCAGTCCCTGCCTCCAGGTTCCTTCCTTGTTTGAGTTCCTGTCCTGACTTCCTCCAGTCATGGTTTTTCATCATAGCAATGGAAACGCTAACTAAGACACTGCCCTCTGTTTTACAGAAACTTTTTAGTTTCATGAGGTCCCATGTATTAACTACTGACCTTACTGCCTGTGCGCTTAGTGTCCTGTTTAGAACATCCTCTTTTATGTCAATGATTTTCTCTTGCATTAGATTCAGGGCATCTAGTCTTGTGTTAAGGTCCTTGATCCATTTGGAACTGAGTTTTGTGCAGGCTGGTAGTTATGTATTTGTTTTCATATAGCTAGTTACATATCTATTTTCATTACTTCTACAAGTAGCTATCCAGTTTGACCAGCACCATTTGTTGAAGATGCTGTCTTGTCTGCACTGTGTATTTTTTGCATCTTTGTCAAAATTAGGACTTAGTAGGTGTATGTAAGTATGCCTTAATCTTCAGTTTGATTTCATTGATCAGTGTGTCTGTTCTTGAGATGATACCATTTGGTTTTTATTACTATAACTCTGTAATATAACTTGAAATTTGGGATGGTGACAACCTCCTTCAGTTCTTTTATTACTCTGTATTATTTTAGCTATCCTATCCTGGTTGTGTGTGTGTTTCCATGTGAAGCTGAAGATTATTTTTTTTCAATTTTTAGAAGACTGTGTTGGAATTTTGAGGGAGATTGCATTGAATCTATAGGTTGCTTTGGTAGGATGGCCATTTCCATCTTCTGATATCTTCTTCAATTTTTTCCTTCAGTATCTTAAAGTTTTTATTATACAAGTCTTTCATTTGCTTGGTTTGAGTTATCCTAAAATATATATCTCAATATTTGAGAATATATATTTGAGGCTACTGTTAAAGTACTGTTTCCCTGATTTCTTTCTCAGTCTGTCATTTGTATATAGGAAGGCTGCTTTTGTATGTTAATTTTGTGTTCTGCTACTTTGTTGAAGGTGTTCATTATCGGTAGAAATTTCCTGGTGGAGTTTTAGGGTCATGTATGCATAAAATTATATCATCTGCAAATAGGGATACTTTGACTCTTTCCTTTCTAGTTTGTATCTCCCTTGATCTCCTTCAGTTATTGCTTGTTGCTCTAGCTAAGACTTCAAGTACTGTATTGACTAGGTATGGAGAAAGTGGACAACCTTGTCTGTTCCTGATTTTACTGGAAATTTTGAGTCTCTCTCTGTTTAGGTTGATATTGGCTGTGGGCTTACTGTAAATCACCTTTATTATGTTGAGGTGTCTTCCTTGTATTCGTAGTCTCTCCAGGATTCTTATCATGAAAGAATTTTGGATTTTGTCAAAGGATGTTTCTATGTTTAATGAGATGGTCATGTGATTTTTGTCTTTCAGTCTATTTATGTGGTGGATTATGATTATAGATTTATGTATGTTGAACCATCCCTGCATTTCTGGGATAAAGCCAATTTGATCATGGTAGATAATTTTTTTCATGTGTTCTTGAATTTGGTCTGCAAGTATTTTATTTAGTATTTTTACAGCTATGTTCATAGGTATATTGGTTTATATTTTAATTTTTGATTGAGTCTTTATGTGGCTGTAGTGTCAGGCTTTATAAAAAGAATTGAGAAACATTCTTTCAATTTCTATTTTGCAGAATTTTTTGAGAAGTATTGTATTAGTTCTTCTTTGAAGTTCTGATAGAATTCTGTACAAATTCATCTGACCCTGAGATTTTTTGTTGTTGTTGTTGTTGGGAGATTTTAATTACTGCTTCTATTTGCCAGGGGTTAAGGTCTGTTTAAATGTTTGTTTCATATTGATTTAGCTTTTATAGGTCATATATATCAGGAGATTCATCCATTTCTTTTAGATTTTCCAGCTGATTGGATACGGATTTTTAAAGTATGTTCTTATGAGTCTCTGAATTTCTTTTGTCTGCTATAGTTTTTCCTTTTCACTATCTTATTTTATTAATTTGTATCTTATAGCTCCATCTTTTGGTTAATTGGGCTAAAAGTTGTCAATCTTGTTGATTTTTCTGGTTTCCAATTCTTAGTTTAATTGATTCTTTGTATTGTTTATATGGTTTTGAGTTTGATTATTTTTTCCAGTTTCTCTTTTTTGATGTTATTTATTCTTGTTATAACAGAGCTTTCAAGAGAGTCATTAAGTCATTAATATGAGACTTCTCTATTTTTTTTATGTGGGTGCTTGGTGCTATGAACTTGCCTCCCAGAATTGTCCTCATTGTGTTTCGGTATGTTGTGTTTTCATTTTCATTCAGTTCTAATAAGTTTTTTTTTTGTTAGTTTGTTTTTTTGAGATAGGGTTTCTCTGTGTAGCTTTGCACCTTTCCTGGATCTCACTTGGTAGCCCAGGCTGGCCTCGAACTCACAGAGATCTGCCTGGCTCTGCCTCCCGAGTGCTGGAATTAAAGGCGTGCGCCACCACCGCCCGACTTCTAATAAGTTTTTAATTTCCTTCTTGATTTCTGACTTGACCAATTTTTCATTCAAAAGTAAGTTGTTCAGCTTCCATGAGATTTTATACTTTCCATTGTTGTTGATATCCAGTTTTAATCCATGGTGTTCAGATAGGATGCAGGGTGTTGTTTCAACATTAAAGAAATCTGTTGAGATTTGCTTTGTGTCCTAGAGACCATCATGTTAAAAGCAATATACTAGACACAGAAAGGCAAGTATTACGTTTTCTCTAATATATGGGATATGGAATTTTAAAACGTTGACTTGAAAACAGTAATGGTCCTGTTATGGAAAGGTGAAGGGACAGAGGAAGGAGGGGAGAAGAGAGGGTACGGCCAGTACTAGAGAGAATAGATATGATCGAAGCATGACCTATGTAAAATGTCACAGTGAAACAGCACTGCAGTTAATATGCATCAACAAAACTGATGGCCATGGGAGACCTTGTGTATGTAATGAAAGTGTCTTGGCCCTGATTATGGTGATGTTTGTTCACCTCATCAAAATTTATCTTTGGGTACATTTTAGTGTAAATTTTTCTTTAAAGTTGACCTGAAACTTTTATTACTCTACATACTTTTTCATCAAAACAACTCAGAACCTCATGAATTGCAATGATTATTTCACTATCGGCTAAAAATGTGTCCTTGGGGCTGGAATGATGGCTCAACAGTTAAGAGCACTACCTGCTCTAAGAGAGGGCCTTGGTTCAGTTCCCAGCCCTCACACAGCAGCTCACAACTGCTTGGGAGTTCAGTTCCAGTGAGTTCAACACCCCCTTTGGGTTCAGGGGATAATATGTAAATGTAAGCAAAACAAATAGCATCTTCTGAAAAGTGTTCTTATTTCCTGTGCTAACACCCCTAATGAGGAATTACTATTCACTGCTGGAGAGATGGCTCAGAGGTTAAAAGACCTTGTTGTGCAATCATAAGGGCTGAGTTGGGAACACAGCACACACATAGCAAGCCTACAACCCTATGCCTGCCTGTAATCACAGCTCAGAGGGATCTGAATGCTCTTCTGGCCTCTGGACACAAGTGTGTGTGCCTGCACCCACATGTGTGCACATACTCAGACACACGTGAATATTTTTACAAAGAAGCTATGACTCATATTTTATTAAATTGGCCGTCATGTTATTTCATTAACATCTTTAGGATCTGCCAGACATGAATGTACACTTTTTCTCTGTGATCTGTAGGAAGCGTCCAGACAACACTTCCTCACTGGTTTCTTCTCCTTTGTAAGAAATCATAGGGAGGATGTCATGATTTTTCTTATAAATCTAGTTAAGGTGCATTGATAGAATCACAGATAGATGAATTTTCCCATTTTGTGTTCTTAGTTTAGGTATTACCTACTCTATCAAACATAGACTCATAGCTAGGCACTGGGATTACATTAATAAAATACGATAAGCAAGAGAAAGGCAGAGAAAGAGCACCTGCGGCTGTGGTACACTCAGCTGTACAGCATCTGCTTAACATGAGGCCCTAGATTCTATCCCTGCCACCTCATACCAGAAAAATCCCCAATGAACTACTTCACAGTGGAAACTTCTCAGCCAACAACACAGAGAAAAGCTGCTCTCTGAGCACGGTTGGAAATTACAAGCCATGCCAGCAGCTTGGGTCCAGCTTGTTAGCAAAGCCCTCGACCCCTGGCATCAAGTGAGAAAGCCATTATTTTTCTTCATTAGTTGTAATTCTTTGGAGGCTGTTGTGCTCGTAACAGCCCTCCTGCAAGTCAGCCAGTTAGGATTGACTTGGAGACACTGGGTCTTTTTGGATAACCCCCACTGACCTGATACACTTCATAGATCCTCATTATGGCAAAAGTCCAAAGTGCTTCCCCAAAGAAAATATTCTGCTACAATTCCATGCTCCTGTGAGTGGTGGATGGATGAGAGGTTGCTTAACCATTAGAGGTCAGCTGCCTAAACCAACAACTCTTCTTTAAAAGCCCAGGATATAGTTATTCTCTAATAGGCCATGTCTTGCTTCCTTGTGCTGCCTTGGATTCTGATAATGCCTCTGTCAACATGAAAAACCACTAAGACTTGTGCTGATCTGTGCTGACGTAGATAGGGATTCTTCACAGCTCTTATAGCAAAATTGAATTCCTACATTCAATAATTGTTTCATGAAATAAAAATTAATCTTTCCAATCTTCTACTATGTGTTTCTCATCATTAAGTCTAGAGAATTACACTCTGGGATTGTGATGCCATGAAACTCAGAGAAGCAGCTTTTTATTAATGTTCATAATAACCAAATCCCTATTTCCTAGAAGAACCAAGGAAATGATGACACTTGCTGTAGTAACTCTCAGTTAGTTCATAATCTCCCTTGAGTTCCCACCCATGGTCTGTAGTATCCTGGTTTGTGTGATATGTGGGAGGAGGAGAGGAAATAAAGAAGGATTTGTAGACCCAGGTGATGTAAATTTTAATTAGCATTAAGCGAGAAGCACAAGAATATAGTGTGTGCATTGACCCTGGTACAAGCACATCTGCTGTGCTCTGTTGCCTGTCTTTGACAGATACAGAAATTACCTAGAGACAGTGGGTAATGGACAGTTTAGGGTAATGGAAATTAGGTGAGCTGGAAAAGAGAAAGAACTTCCTGCTCATCACACAAACCAGGATGTAGATATTGTTCCTACATGTGCCATTTGGAGGGGTTTTAACTACTCATCTCTCTTCTGTGATCCTACCAGCTATGGGGGGATATAAAGTGAGACCAGAAGAAGAGTCTGATTTAATCTAGTTCTAAAATTCACTATGTATTAGCTGAGACGCTTTGGTGATTTGCTGCGTCTGGCATTTGGTTATCTGCCACCTACAGTAAGTTTCCTGCTCCAAAGCCTGAGTGGGGTGTTGTGTGTGAGGTTTTAAGAGGCCATGCATTATGGGAACTTCAGAGAGAGGGAGGAGGGAAATGAAGCAGAGAGGGCTGAGCCGGTGCTGCCTCAGAAATACTGGCTCTTTGCCCCATAGGACACCTTCCCAGGGCCGTTGTGGGACCATACACTTTTGAAATGTCCATAGGTAATAATGGAGGCAAGCCCATGTGGTGTTTCACTGATAAAAGTTCACCTGGAGAGGCATTATTTCTGCTCTCTTCCAAGGGTTGGGGTTGGAGTTAGGCTTAGGGGTTAGGGTTAACTGTCTCTTCCAAGCCCAGGGCAGATCTGGAGACAGCAGCCCCTTTACTCTAAGACTTAGCTCTCCATCTGCACCTGAGCAAAAGAATGGGCCACAACCTGTGCACTCGCCCCTCAGGCTGGCTCTGGGCAGCTGAAGGACAAGGATGCAGTGGGTGTGCCGGCTCAGGGCAGCCTTACCGCAGAAGTACAAGACAGCTGGTCATGTGAGGAAGGCGGGATGGTTGGCATGGCCATGCTGGCAGGTGCCTGTTAAGTAAGTGGCCCAGACCCAGGAACTGTGCAAAGACAAAGAATGCACATGTCTACATTTTGTATGCTTTGAGTTATAATTCGCAGAAGGAAGACAGAGCAAATGTTGACTTTTTCTCCTTTGACCCCATTTGCCATTTGAAACATTTTAAGATTGAAAGCTGATTTATAAATCAACTTTCAGAAGATAAAAACATCCAAGATCAATGTTTAAAAAGAAGACTAAGTTGGTGCCTTAGATCTTTAGAGGATGACAATGAGGATGATTTTGTGGAGGGTTGGGCATGGTATCACAATCCATGGCTTTGGGGCTTGGAAGATGGTCCCATCAGTAAAGTGCTTGTGTACATGCATGAAGACCCAAATTTGATCCCCTAGAACCTGCAGAAAAGCCTGGCATTACACTTGTAATCCCAGCATTGCAAAGGCAGAGACAGGAAGATCTCATTGGTCATCTAGTCTAGTCAAATCAGTGAACCTCAGACGGATACAAGACTTTGTCTCAAAATCCAAAGAGGACAGCGCCTGAGGAAAGACACCTGAGGCACAACCCCAGCTTGCACCTCCATTCAATAAGCACACGACACACATGCGCACACACAAGCATGCATACATGCATGCCTCAAACATGACTTTTGAAAGCTGATTTCACTCCATTGAAATATATCTGACACATTTTATAACAAGTATCTGCTCTGCCTTCTGCATCACCTGGTGCTGACATGACTCTCCATGTCTTGGCGAGCACCCTTGCTTTCTGATGTGGTGAGTGATCTCTGGGCCTAGGGCAGGACCAAGCACTTCTATGGGGACCTCAGCTCATCTCTGTCACACAACAGTGTTCCCTGTCACCAGATGGAGCCAGAATCTGGGCAGTAAGTTTTGATAAGGGAATACTGAAGGGAAATTAATGTGTGAGAAAGAAAAATGTCTTTTCAAAAAAGAAGAAGAAGAAGAAGAAGAAGAAGAAGAAGAAGAAGAAGAAGAAGAAGAAGAAGAAGAAAAGAAGAAGAAGAAAAAGAAAGAAAGAAAGAAAGAAAAAAGAAAGAAAGAAAGAAAGAAAGAAAGAAAAGAAAGAAAGAAAGAAAGAAAAATTAGATTTTCAATGGGAAAATTTTGACAAAGGAAGGAAAAGGCATGTGTAAAAAACAAAGATGGGGTTGGAGAGATGGCTCAGCAGTTAAGAGCACTGTCTGCTCTTCCAGAGGACCCAGGTTCAATTCCCAGCACCCACATGGCTGCTCACAGCTGTCTATAACTCCAGTTCCAGGGCATCAGACACCTTCAACAAACATACACCTTCACACAGACATACATGCAAACAAAACACCAATAAAATAAACAAATAATTTAAAAACATAGTTAAAAAACCAAGAAGACAGGAAAAGGAGTATTCTTTTGGAATGGCAATGTTCTGTGCGATGGAAACAGAGGCTGGGGTACATGGGACAGGTCTAGGTGAGGAGTGTGGAGGGGTGTGTAGTTGCTCACGTTGACTCAGTGGTGCCCAAGCTTGTGGGAAGTATCATTTTGGAATGTGAGTTTGTCATTTCCTCCACAATATAGACGCTGTCCTGAAAACCGCTCCAGGGCAGGCGCAGCATGCTCTGACTGGGCTGGTGAACCTCAGGGACACCTGCCTGTCTGCTGGCGGAGGGATACGGAGAATGCAACCCCAGGTTTGTTGCAGCAGTCAGGAAGATCTGGAACATTCTGTGAACTGCAGCTGATTCTCAGTTATTTTGATCTTTCTAGCCTTTCAACCTGAAGCCAAGTACCTACACATCAGGAACTCTCTTCCCCTTCCCCACCCCCGACTTTACCAATGGCTCCTGAGTAGCTGAGCCTTCTAGGTCAAGAATCCTCACATAGTGGTAGGAACTACCTTTGGTGCCTGCATGTGCAATTGGTAGATCTTCAAATTGTCCAGATCCAAGGCATCTTTCTAAGACTGGCTAGTTCTGGGATAGGAACTTTCCTGGGAGCTGACAGTAGGGTCTGATGAATGAGTCCCTGTGAATTCTGCCACACTACTTGTTTTCAGATAAATCTAAGTACCAGCAACAATGACTCTCTAAATACACTGACTCCCGTAGTAAATGCAATTCCCTTTCTTACAGGTCCAGTGTGACCATTAGAGGTCAGTGGCACAGCTCTGCTCCCATGGAGACCCAGGTTCATGCCAGACCTCAGCTCTGCCACCCACTGGCCAGTGTGCCTCAGAATTCAATGTATATTGGATCGCCCTGAGGACCTAGTTAAAACACAGATTGTTTTAGTAGGTCTTGGGTAGGGCCTTTGATTGTGCATTTCTAGTGTTTCCCCAGTGGACTCTGGAAGAGTGAGACCCTAAGGTGTGTCCATCTCCTGCACTGACAGAATTAGGACTGTCACTTTTAGGCTCTGGCCTTGAGGAACTGGGAGTCAAAGTGGGAAGTTCCTCTTGATGTCTGCAATCCCAGACCCAAAGATGGCAGGCATCACTTTTGCTCACATTGCCCCTATAAAAACCTCCAAGTCTGCATCAAACCACATGGACATCTGGGAAATGTAATCTCCCTGGGCAGCAGTGTGTACAGCCACAATCTGTTACTATCAAGAGTGAGGAGCAGATGTTGGCAGACACATTGCAGCCCCCAGCACATTAATCTCTCTGAACCTCCTCACAGGCCTCTGGGGGACCTCTAGTGTCGCCCAATCAGGAGCAATGCACTCATAAGTGTCCAAGAGGCTTTCCAGACCTGGACTTCACAGCATTCTGTCCTTCAGAGAACACTTGAAAACCTCTCCAAGAATTCCTGAGTGCAGAGCTGGCCTGTTTAGGAGATTAGGCTCAGACTCTTTCCATTCTTCTGACTTTGGAAGTGGATGAGCTGACTAGATGACATTGTTCAAAATCTCCTTGTTTAATGCTTCCTGTCTGGGTGAGAATGAATTCATGCTTCTAACTCAGTTTCGTGTCCTGCAGGCTGGATCAACCGCACTGCAGATTCTCCAAGTGATAAGTGAGTCGGTATAATAAAGGAGTGACGACAGCCAGCCAGACGCACAGGCAGTCTGGGGTTGAATAATGATCACAGTGCATTGGTGATAAAGCCCCAGTTTATTAAGCAGACAAATAGCAGCATTAGGTGGTCGAATAGCTCAAGAACAGTGAGTGAAACCTTACTTTTCTTGACTGATGATATTTGCCTTTCCATTTTTATTTACCTGATTGAAAATGCGTGGCTTATTCACTGAAGGAACATTCCCTTTCCCCAAATTCTTCTCAATAGCCAAACAAATAAAACAGAATTAACTTAAGCTAGATGATAGTATCTGCCTTAGGCAGAAGGATAGAGGGGCAAGGAGTCATCAAAAAATCGGCTTCAATATGTGCTTCATAAATACATATGAAGGGACAGATTGAGGAGGCTCTGAAAAAAATGAAGTGTGCATGTTCTTCCTCAAAGTGTAAGCTTAGGGACTAATACCCTTTCAGCTGAACTTTTGCTCAGCATGGCTTTCTTATGCTTTCATTGAAATGAAGAATTTTAATGTAAGATAAAACTGGAATATAACTTGAAATGAAGTCTCCCATATCCTTCCATTAGTCCAGCAGCTGCTTTCATGCAGCCTAAGCAGATTTTATCATGTGTGCTATTTAGAGAAACATCTGTAGTGAAGGAAGAAGGCTGGGATCGAATCACGTCGTGTAGCAGCCCTGTGGAGAAGCAGGGTAAGTTCTCTCTGGATTCCAAGTCAAAGGGTAAAGATGATGTCCTGCTACTTGACTCTCCAGGAGTAACTATTGTGATAAGAAAAGTGAGGACAAGGATGACAGTGACAATGGCCAGCACCTATGGAGGGCTCTCTGAGAACCTGACACTGTTCAAGAGTCTTCCATGTGTCCCACACAATCCTTGTGGAACTCCTTGAACTGGGTACCATGGTTAGTGTTCTCTCTTCCTTCTTCCCTCCAGTGCGATGGGGAGATCCCCAGGACCACATGTTAGACGAGCACTCCACCACTGAGCTACAGCCACAGTCCAAAAGCTTCCTTCTACAGCCGAGGAAACAGAGACAGAAAGATGTCAACAATCACTCTCAAGGAAATCCAGCTAATGTAGCAGACTCTGTTCATGCAGGGTATGTTTCCCCTCCCTGGACTATCACTAAGGGGCACTTCTTAGCCTTTCTTATGGTAAGGAGTATCCAGTGTATCAAGGACCAGTGCTGGAGGGTGAGATTAAACTTTTAGAAAGTGCCTTCCACGTGTTCACCTTCTGCCAGCTGCATCTAGACTACAAGGGGCCCTGGGGACAGTGGGGTCACAGGGGGCAGGAGCCTTGGTCCATAAATCATTTCATCCACCAGAAACATCTTCCTTGGCATACCACATAGATTATGGCATTCAGGGGCTGCTTATGCCCTAGCTGGAGGAGGGACTAGGGCTTGAAGGAGGCTGTCTGGTTGACAGTCCACCTTGAATAAATCACTTAGGAAGGGCAGGTGTGGCTCAGTAGAGAGTGCATGCTTGGCTTGGCAAGTATAAGGCCTTTGGTTTAACCTCCAAAACCTAAAAGGAAAGAAAATAAAATTGAGAATGATCATCAGGGAGCGTTAATCCAGGTGTCTGAGCTGATGCCTCCGGAAGGCTGAAGTCTACGTAGTTCCCAAGGCAATCTGAAAAGAGTGCTTAGGCAAGTGTTCTCCCTTGGTGTTGGTAAACATTGCACCCAGATCAGAGCTTGCCACAGCTAGTGACAGGACTTCCTCCCTCTTTCCCATTCATGCTTCCCTCCTTTCCTCCTGCCCCTCATTCCTCTCCATCTTTCCCTGAGCTTGGCCATCTTCTGGAGCTTTTCAGTCTTCCAGATGACCTTCGTGCTGTTTGTGTCCAGATGAGATGACACCTGAGCCAAGCCAAGGCCAACACTGCTGCAGAACATTATTTTAAGATGTGCTACATTTGTTTTTGCCGTGGGACATTTGTTTAATGATGCAAAGATGCGCTGCATTCTTTTATGTTGCATTTGTTTAATTCTGTGAAGCTGTGCTACCTTACCTGTCTAAAACATCTGATTGTTCTAGTGAAGAGCTCAATGCCCAATAGCTAGGCAGGAGAAAGGATGGGCGGGGCTGGAAGGCAGAGAGAATAAATAGGAGAAATCTGGGAGGAACAAGAGAAGGAGGAGGACTCCAGGGGCAGCCACCCAACTACACAGCAAGGCATGTAGTAAGAAGTAGAGAAAGATATACAGTGAAGCATTAATCTAATTATTCTTTAACAATAAAAGTTCAGGAGTCAGATATTGGTGTAAGAATCTGAAGGATTAGAGAAGCAGAGAAGCCATCAGTCTTCTCCTACCTGCTCCATCCCCTCCTCAAAAAGGGATCACTCTCTGCCCCACCTTACTACTTCCTGTTCTGTCTGTCTACAGTCCTCCAAAACCTCTGTGGTTAATTTTGGTCAGCTAGTGGTTAGCTCCACCCTCTGACTCCAAGCAAGCTTTATTTGTCAGAACATGATCAAAATATCACACAACATTTTCCCCTTTTTGTCTAAAAAATGGAAGATTTTAACTAACAAAGTAAAAATATATACAAGTACAAGAACTATATACAAATATATGCAGGTAAGAATTACACTAACAATGTCCAGTCCATTTGCATTTGATGAATTCTGAGAAAATACTCCATTATCTATCCTGTTTTGGTGAGTTCAAAGTGTTGTACCTAATTCACTTTCTATCCTGACTTGTATTACTAACCCAAAACTATCTTTTTATGTCTCTCAACTTTATATACTTTACACATCTTTTGTGAGTTTCTTTTCTGAATTTGGTAACTAGGAAAACTATAGCTAGAACTATCTAGCCTTCAGCTCCATCAGAGACCTGAAAAGGATATAATATTACCTGAGTAAACAGGAAGTATAGAGAAAACAACTTCCAAAATTAAGAAATAACAGAAACAGGGCTGGAGAGATGGCTCAGAGGTTAAGAACACTGGCTGTTCTTCCAGAGGTCCTGAGTTCAATTCCCAGCACCACATGGTGGCTCACAACCACCTGTAATGAGGTCTGGTGCCCTCTTCTGGTGTGACATGCAGACAGAACACTGTGTACATAATAAATAAATAAAATACATCTTAAAAAAAAGAAATAACAGAAACAGCTCATTGCCTGGACAGTCACCCAAGGTTCCTCTGCAACTTTGGGGCATCCATTTTGAGCCTGCAGGCCTAGAATATCTGACCGACTTTTCTGTGAAGCAGGAATTTTGAAGGACTGCCCTACCTTGTATTGGCAAAGTTCAGCAGTCACTTTCTTTGTGTCCTACTTGTCCAGTTTGGACACCATACTATCAGCAGTTGAGGCAAGGGCAATTTCATACCCAGTGCCTAACTTTTGCCACAAAGGAAGTAAACTCCATATGGAGTTTCTTTGATGCCCATCATCTTCTTTGAAGTAGATTGTGCTACCAGATGCACACATGTCTCATTGTCACAAAAAAATCCTTATGTTATCAAAGCAGTTTAAGTGTCATATACTGTAATCTCTGAAGTGTTTGAAGACTACTTGCCTATCTAACATACATCTCTGTTTGATCTTGAAAACATACCTAACATGACTACAAGTTTGATTGTAATAAATGACTAACTACTAACCTGCATTTCTTTATTGTCCTAAATAGTTTATAATAGCTTTCAAGAACTAGAAATTTACATTAAATTGAATGAGCTGCATAGGTAGAATATCTTAAACAAGAGTAGAAATGTAGGTATAGTAGGTTCTAACAAAAATAACCTTAAATTTGTATCAATATAAAAAAATCCATACCAATGTAAAATATTTAAAACTAGTAGTTGCTTTTTTGGTTTAAAAGTAGATCCAATAATCTACCTTTTTATCCTATGTCTTTATTCCCCCTTTTTCTTTTTAGAACAAGATCCCTGAATCTAATCTCCTTTGTTCAGCTTTTTTCTTGACCATTACCAGTAACAACTTGTAACCAACCCCCCTAAATGATGACAAACATCCATAACCTAGTCAACTACTAAAAGCTACCCACCCCACCTCTTGGGAATGTGGGTGTCATGTTCTTAAAACTACTTAATGTTGTCTAGGAGTGACAGAAACATTCTAAGATACTATCTTTTCTCTGCATTAGAATTCCAGTAAGAGAATGCATAGAAGGTAAAATATCAGAATATAATCAAGCTCTGGATTCAAAAGATCCACATGTGCATCCTGTAATTGTTTTTTCCACCAAAGCCAATTCTTTCAGCCTTAGCTGATAATTTTCTTGGACTATTTAAGTCCTTATCACCTTGTAAGGTTTGAAATAAATTACTTAATTCTTGAGTTGTTAATTCAACTGCAGGCCATAGTCAGTTAATATCTCCCGGCAATTTTTGAAAACCATTAAGAGTTTGTAATTGATCTCTCCTTATTTGTACTTTCTGTGGTTGAATTTTTTGTAAACCTATCTTATATCCTAGGTAATTAATAGAATCTTCTCTTTGTATTTTATTCAGAGGCAATTTGTAATCCTCAACAAGGCAAAATTTTCTTTACTTCTTCAAACCTTTTCTCTAAGGCATCTGCACCTGAATCAGCCAATAAGATATCATTCATATAATGGTAAACTGTAGATTGAGGAAACTTATTATGAATTATTTTCAATGGCTGTTGTACAAAATATTGACACAAGGTAGGGCTGTTTAATATTCCTGTGGAAGGACCTTCCATTGATAGCTTTTAAAAGCTGGAATTATTAAAATTAGGCACTGTGAAGGCAAATTTTTCTCTATCCTGTTCTTGCAAATGTATAGTAAAAAGCAATCTCTTAAAGCAATCACTATACTACGCCATCCTTTAGGTAACAGAGAAGGGAATTACAGGCTATAAAGAGCCCATTGGCTGAATCACCTTATTAATATCTTAGATCTGTTTTCCATTTTCCAAATTTCTTTTTAATAACAAATACAGGAGAATTCCAAGAACTGGTCAATTCTTCAATATGTTGAGCATTTAGCTGCTCCTGTACCAACTGTTCTTAGGCCTGTAATTTTTGTGATGTCAAAGGCCATTGTTCCACCCAGACAGTTTTTTTCAGTTAACCATTTTAAAGGTAGGGCTGTTGGTGTCTTTGAAAGATCAGCAGCTGTTGTTCCCTGTTTATGTGCAACCTGAAAGGTGACTGTTCTTTATAATACCTTTTAATATTTTTCCCAGAAATTTATGTTAGTTTATGGTTTGTTTCTGAGATTGGAGGAATGTTAATATGGGTGTTCCATCGCTGTAACAAATTGGATCCCCACAAATTTGTTGCTATGTTGCTACATATGGCTTTAATTTCCCTCTCTGTCCTTCCAGCCCATTACATTTGGCCCATCTTGTGCTTTGCTTTATTTGACATAAAGTTCCAATCCCTAAAAGCTGAACATTTACCTTCTGAAGAGGCCAATTTAGATGCCAAGATCTTGGTGCAATTATTGTTAACATTTGCCCATGTCTACGTGACCCTCAATTACAATGTCATTTATTCATATTTTTAACTTCGGTCTTTAATCTTTCATAGAAGTTTGCCAAAATATTGGCTTTATGGTTTTTCCCAAAAATTTGTTTTATCTTCTAAAGCTATTCTGTCATCCAGAGCAGTATGGTTTTTTCCATAACAGGCATTAAGTCTTTTAGTTGCTTTGTGGAGGAGTTTCCCTAATGTTGATGGGGAATGATTGAATGAAATTTGATATGGAGGCCTGTGAGAGGCCTCTCATGGTGTTTCCCAATGTCAAATGGTTACCTTGCATGTTCCGTGTTGATCTGAATTCATTAGTCCAATGCCAGCCTTTGTTGCACCTTCTGTATATTCCAGAAGGCTGGGGTCTTCTGTTTGGATTCCCTGTAGAAAAAAACATTGTTCCTAGCAACACCTTGCCTGCAATCCCTTTTCAAATGACCTGGTTTACCACAATTAAGACATCTACCCTTTTAATTTTTCTTAAAATTTTTAGAAGTCACTTCTCCTCTCCAAGTATCGTCATAAGCATGAGATCCAATATCAGCTGTATTTCTAATCCCTTCATCTATGGGTGCTGATCTTTGTTGTAGGAATTCATTCCATTCAGCCAATGGCTTTGGGGCAGAAAGCCCTAGGGCATAGCCTTGTCTGCATACATGACCACGTAAGTGCGGAGGAAGAGGGGTCATGCACTCTCTCTCTTGTGTGGTTGAAGCCAGAGGAAGCAGCAGAGTGGCTTGTGGTTGGTCCCTATCTCCCCCAGGCAGAGTGGCAGGACTCGGCAGCTGAATCAGAGGCAGCATCAATCTAGTCCTGTATCCCAACTGTACCCCATTGATAAATTAATAATAAACCTTTGTGGGATATCATTTTAGATCTTTCCCTTAAAGGCCTGATCTCCCTTTTATATTCTGTAAAAGTAGATTCCAGGGAGGTAGCTCGTTCTGTCTCTCTGATCTTCCAGTGTTCACCCCAATATCTGGCTGAGGTTTGATTTTGTTAATAAGGACTTTTAAGATTCATGCTACATCTGGCGCCCAACGTTCGTGGTACGAATTCATGAAAAAGGTCTTGTGGTCCCCAGCTCAGGCCCAGGCTACATTTGGCCGGTAGGAGGATCCCGAGTTTGAGACCAGCCTAGGAGGCTTGGGAGAAGCTTCGGCCCCGGCCAAACCACAAACAGTGGTGGGACCATGGAGGCAAAAGCTGCTGCTCTGAGTTGCTGGCGTCTTCTCATCGTGTTGGTGACTGCAGTGATGCTGCTACCTGGGATGAAGAGTTTATTGCTGCTGGTTCAGAGAAGAATTGCCAGGACCATCGTGTTACAAGAAAGCATCGGCAAAGGTCAGTTTGGAAAAATTTGGCAAGACAAATGGTGGGGAGAAATTGCTTTGAAGATTTTCTCTTCTAGGGAAGAACGTTCATGGTTCCAAGAGACAGACATTTATCAGACTGTGATTACTCCAAACCACAAAGGAGGCACAAAAAAAAAAAAAAGTCTGCAGTGAACCATGACCACGCCTAACAGTGACTTTGAAATCTTCAAAAAGATGACAGGACTCCACAATGATGATTCTACAAGGACTATGGTAAAGCCATTAAGCTGATTAACACCAAGGAATGATCGACTTTGGAGTACAAAGTGTTTAAGACAATTTTGAGATGGCTAGGTGAGATGATCCAGCCTGACAGACTACTCGAGCAAGGACTTATGACAAGCCCTGAACTTTCCTATTATACAAAGACTGGACAAATGATACAGGACTTGACAATTAACCTAAAAAATTTTCTTTTCAAGATTCCCTAAAGATATCTTCACCCCTAGAAAGAAAAAAGAAAAAGAGAAAATAGATATGAGATATCTATATGAGAGAAAGAAAGATAAAGAAAAATAGGATAAATAGGTAGATCACTGAATCTACACTGAAAAGAAAAGGGGGAAGATATAAAAATGACAAAAGGGAGATTACTGAATGTATTATGAAAAGAAAAAAGAGAGAATATGGATATGATAAGATAAAAAGGGAGATTATGGAATCTACTTTTAAAAAGGAACTACTTGTTTTAAATAAGGTAAGTAATGAAAATTTTTTGGTCTGAGTTTATCAGATGTTACTGGACTGGACATTGTTAATATAATGGACTAGACATCGTTAATGTAATCTTGACTATATGTATTGTATATACTTATTGGATAGTTTTTCTTGTATTAATTATAAGCTTTTTTAATTTTAGACAAAAAGAGAGGAAATGTGGTGGTATTGCGTTCCCCAAAATATTGTGTACTTTAATAAATTTATCTGGGGTCAGAGACAGAACAGCCACAATATTAAACATGAGGATAGGCAGTGGTAGCATACGCCTTTAATCCTGGCATTCCAGAGGCAGAAATTCATGTGTTCAAGGATACACCCAAGCATGGTGACCCACGCCTTTAATCCCAGAAAGCAAGCCTTCAATCCCAGGGAGTGACGGTAGAAAGCAGAAAGGTATATAAGGCGCGAGGACCAGAAACTAGAGGCATTTGCTCTGGAGAGGCATTTGCCCTGGAGAGGCATTTGGCCTGGAGAAGCATTGGGCTTGTTAAGCATTCAGGCTTCTAGCAGCAGTTCAGCTGAGAGTCATTCGGATATGAGGACATAGAGGCTTCCAGTCTGAGGAAGCAAGACCAGCTGAGGATCCGGCGAGGTGAGATAGCTGTGGCTTGTTCTGGTTCTCTGACCTTCCAGTGTTCACCCCAATACCTGGCTCAGGTTCGGATTTGTTTTATTAATAAGACTCTAAGGTTCATGCTACAATTCTGAATTAGCATTTTCAAAAGCCAAAGATTCAATTAATACTCTTCTAACTTCTGGATCTGATATCATTCTATTTATAGCTGAAGTCAATCTTTGTAAAAAAAAAAATCAGTGAAGGCTTCTTTTGGGCTTTGTATTGTATAATTTTAGTAAATGGCTCAGTTCTCTTTCCTGACTCTTTAGTACGTCCCAAGCATTCAAAGCTGTTGTATAGCATAGGGACAAGGTGTGATCATCAAATGTAACCCATCTTTCCACATCAGCATAGTGATGTGATCATCAAATGTAACCCATCTTTCCGCATCAGCATAGAAGCCCTCGTCAAGGACTTGATCTTGGGAAATCTCATAACCTCTAACCTGACCTTGCTGTTCGATAGCCCTAGTTTCATCTCTCCACCAGCTAGTCCATTGCAACTGAGGACCAGATTCCAATACTGCTGTAACTAAATCTTTCCAGTCTTGTGTAATAATTCTGTTTTGAGAGGCCCACACATTTAACATCTGCTTCACAAAAGGTGAAAGCATACCATATAAAACTATTGCTTCCTTAAATCGCTTCAAATCTAACATTTCTACAGGTTCCCAGTTAACTTTTGAATAGCCTCGGGGATGCCAATAATCTGGTGGTTGTTCTCGAGTGGTAACTGGGTAAATTAAGGTTGGTTTTCTAATGACCCTGGGCCTTTTCCCTCTTGTTTCCTAATGTCATGGTGTAGTAACTTCTGCTCTGAACTCCCCTGTCAGTGAATGAATACTCCTCTTAGTTCCATTAGTCTGTCTTTCTGTCTGTGTGTGAACATTTTTCTTAGTTCCATTAGTCTGTCTTTCTAAGGACTTTATCTTATCAGTCAATTTTTCATATTTGGCACTGATAACAAACAACTTTTTAGGGATAAAATAAGAATTACCAAAATGATAAATGACATTATGTCAATCCCAGCTAAGTTGATTATCACTTTATTTAATTGTTCCTTTTCAAACCATCCATTGTGGAACTATACAGAAACCTAACTCCATGCATTGTAATGTTTCCCATTTTTAATGATAGGGGGAAAAAAAACCTCTTCTCTCCTTTTTTAAAAATCTAACTAATTCCCCCTTTTAAGAATTCCTGGGTGTCTCACCAGATCTGCTGATGACAACACTGCAGTGTGAGGCTAGCTGAAGCTGTGTAGCATGCCTGAGCGGAGAACACAGTGGGTATACAGCCTGACTGAGGGCAGCTGCGGCTGCTCGCACATTAGTATATGGCAGTTGCAACAACAATAGAAGTCAGAGCAGGTGTTGGGGCAGCTGACCTGAGGAAAAGGTCTAAGGGAAGCCCACAACCCACTGGAAAAAGGAGCCAAGGAGACAGCTGTCTGAAAGGGCGGGCACAGGGAAACATGTAGAATAGCACATGTGACAGGTGGGAAGTGAGAGCACAGAGCTGCCTAAAGGCAGAGCTGGCTGCTCATGGGCTGCTGACTCTGGCAGCATTTGGAGCCCAGGTGCCTGTGGAGTTTGGGGTCTGTGGAGACTGTTGTAGAAAGGCTGCAACTGGAAATTCCCAGACTTGAACAGAGGGCTTGAGGCAAGAGAGGAAAAATCTGCTGACTCTAGTGACTGTGGCCATGGCTACCAGCAGCAGCTGCCAACAGCGGCTGCAATGCCAGGGGTGAGTGGCTATCTCCTGCTTTCATACCTCAAAATTTGGACACCAGATGAGGCATTGTTCTTATTATTCTTTATCAATAAAAATTCAGGAGTCAGATGTTGGGGTAAGAACCTGAAGGATCGGAGAAACCATCAGTTCTCTCCTACCTACTCAGTTCCTTCCTCCAAAAGGGCCAAGATCCCTCTCCACCCCTCTTTACTATTTCCTGTCCTATCTGTCTACGGTCCTCCAAAATCTCTGTGGTTAATTTTGGTTGGCTAGTGGCTAGCTCTGCCCTCTGACTCCAAGCAAGCTTTATTTGTCAGAACACAATCAAAATATCATACAACAATACAGAAATAGAAAAAAAAAAAAAGCCCAGAGGCAAAAGGTAGATGGGATAATTTAAGTAAACAAAAACTTGCTAGAAACAAGCCAAGCTAAACTGGGCATTTATAAATAATAATAAGACTCCATGTGTGATTTATTTGGGAGTTGGATGGCAGACCCTCAAAGAGAAAAGAGTAAAAACAACCAACTACATTTTGGCGTGCCATTGTGAGGCTCTCATATTTCCATGTAGGGCCTGAGAAAGTCAGGGGAAAAAAGGGACAAGTCTCCTTTAAGAGGTACTGCTATTCAGAGGCCTTGCTAAATAGAAACTGCAAATTAGGTAAAAACCACCTGTGGCAGCACAGGTAATATCTTCCATAGCTAGGAAATTGAATGCAGTTTTTAGTCATCCACTTCCACCCCAGCCCGAGCTTTAGGCTTTCACACCCCAAGAGCAGGCAGAGTCAGCTGAGATCCATGCAGAGGATCCAGGTGTAGCTTAGCAGTTTAAAGTTTAGTGTGGTTAAAAAAAAAGCTAACTATTATGCAGTAAAAGAGATTCAAATGGAAAAACATCTATAAACAGGTTCCAGTGTGTTTTACAATGTACATAGGTTTAAGAAAGAGAAGAAAATGGGTATAAGCAGTTATAGAAAGAAAAAATAGTTTAAAAAATAAAATAAAGCCTTTAAAGAGACAGTAAAAATAATATAAAAGAAAAAAGTTACATAAAGATGGGAAATACACAGGGAGTCTGGATCCTGTATTGTGTTGATTTAGAATTATTTGAATGCTGATAAGTAAAAGACAGCTGCTAGGAGACATGGGATTGTGAATGGGACTGCAAATTTGAACCAACCTAGATACTTTAGGGCAATCTTAAATTTTAAAATGTCAAAAAATGTATTTGTCAAATGGAAGTCAATATGCTTTGCAGAAGAGATTTTGTTTTTGTTTCCATAGGAAACAAGAGGCTGTGGATTCATTCCAGGTTAATATGGGTTAGGTTTGATCAGGGGAGACCTCTTGAATCGTGACAGGTGATAAATGTCAAGAAAGGTTTCAGCTGGTCTTCCCAGGACTTGACTGTTATCTCAGTTTTTCTTAGGGACCTCTAAAGATGCTTTGCCCACAGACAACAAGAAGCAATTTGAAGAAAATCATTCCCGTGTTCCCAAGATTTGGGGACAGAGTGTTGCTGGTCTTCAGTTATTTGGTAGGTAATGGATGTTTGTTAAAATTTAGGAGAATATAGCATATTGATACAAATTTAAAGTTAGTTTTTGTTATACTGTATATATGTTTCTACTCTTTTAAGGTATTGTACCCATGCAGTTCATTTAAAAATGTAAAGTAAAATTCTAGTTTTTTAAAGCTATTATTATAAACTATTTAGGATAATCAAACAGGTTAGTAGCTAGTCATCTATAACAATCAAATTTGTAGATCTGTTAGGTATGGTTTCAAGATTATATAGAGATATATTTTAGATAGATAAATGATTTTCAAACACTTCAAAGACCTACAGAATATGGCATTTAAAATGTTTTATTAGCTTAGGGCTTTTCATGACAATGAGACACATCTGCTCCTGGAAGTACCAATTTACTTCATAAAAGGATGATGAGCACTGAAGAAATTCCATAGGAATTTGCTTTCATTGTGTTAAAGTTAGCCATTTGTGCAAGAAACTGCTTTTGCCTTGACTGCTTGACAGTATGCTGTATAAATTGGACATGCAGGACCTACAGGAATGTGACTGCTGAACTTTTCCAAAATAAGGTAGGATTGTCCTTCAGTGTTTCTGCTTCATGAAGGAAGAGTCTGCCAGACATTCTGCAGGATACAGAGGAAAGCAACTGATGAACTTTGACAAAACAAGGCAGGACAGTCCTTCAAAATTCCTGCTTCATAGAAAAGTCTGCCAGATACTCTAGGCCTATAGGCTGAAGATGGATGCTCCACCATCACAGAGGAACTTTGGGTGACTGTCCAGGAAGTCAGATGTCTCTGTCATTTCTAGAGTCTTGGAAGTTGCTTGCAGTGCACTTCCTGTTTACTCAAGTAATATAATATCCTTCTGGGGTCTTGGATGGAGTTGAAGACTAAATAATTATAGTTGCAGTTTTCTTCAGTTATGAAAGAAGTTAAATTAGGTATAAAACTTTGGAGTCACTACGATGGGATGTATAGTAGAGTGTTTTCTCTGAATTTGCTAAACACAAATGGACTGAATATTGTAAATATAATTCTTACTTGATAACTGTTTTTGTTGTATGTAGTTTTACTATGTTAAAGTTAAAACCTTTTATTTTTATTTAGACAGAGGAGGGAAATGTTGTAGAATATTATTTTAAGATGTGTTACATTTGTTTATGAGGTGGAATATTTGTTTAATGATACAAAGATTCTTTTATTTTGCATTTGTTTAATTCTGTGAAGCTGTGCTACTTTGCCTGTCTAAAACATCTGATTGTTCTAATAAAGAGCTGGATGGCCAATAGTAAGGCAGGAGAAAGGATAGGTGGGGCTGGCAGGCAGAGAGAAGATATAGGAGAAATCCAGGAGGAGTGAGAGAATGAGGACTCCAGGGACCAGCCACCTAGCTACACAACAAGGCACGGAGTAAGAAGTAAAGAAAGGTATACAGAAACAGAGAAAGGTAAAAGCCCAGAGGCAAAAGGTAGATGAGGTTACTTAAAGTTAAGAAAAGCTGACTAGAAACAAGCCAAGCTAAGGCTGGGCGTTTATAAGTAAGAATAAGATACCATATGTGATTTATTTAGGATCTGGGTGGTGGGCCCCCAAAAGAGCAAAGAGCCAAAAGAATAAGATAAAAGCCAGTAACAAAACACCACTTACTGCATCTCCTCCTGATGTTAGTCCCTCTTCTCTGTCCCAGGGCCACAAGCTTTTTGCTATTTTCTAGCTATTGCTGAGATCTCACTGTCCTGCCTGATTTTTTACCATATTAGCATCAGCTTTGCCTGCCTTGAAGGGTTTTTATATAGGTGAATTTAGAGGTCTATAAAAGGGGTTTTTCAAATATATGCTACAAAAACAGATATTATTGGGTTGGAGATATGGCTTAGTAGATATAATGCCAGCATGAGGGCCTGCATTTGGATCTTTTTTCTTTTTTTGGTTTTTTGAGACAGGGTTTCTCTGTGTAGTTTTAGTGCCTGTCCTGGATCTCACTCTGTAGACCAGGCTGGCCTTGAACTCACAGAGATCTGCCTGGCTCTGCCTCCTGAGTGCTGGGATTAAAGGCGTGCACCACCACTGCCCGGCTCTGAGTTTGGATCTTTAGGCCCACCTAAAAGCTAGGAATAGCCACACACACTTGTAACCTCTGTCCCTGGGCAACAGAGACAGATCTCTGAAGTTCCCTGGCCAGCCTGTCTAGCCAATCAGTGAGCTCCAGCTTCAGTAACGATGACTGAGGAGATGATCTATTGACCTCTGGCTTCCACATGAACACACACACACACACACACACACACACACACACACACACACACTGACACATGAACACACATATACAAAAAGATATTAACATATTAAAGTTTTTATTCTCATGTTAAGGAGGGATTTGTTCAAATATATTAATTGAGAAAATGATTCAGATGTCTTTTATGCAATATTATAATATTTTAAAAATCTTAGTTTTGTAGATAAAATTTGCTTTATGGCAAGACAGCTTTAGAAGAAACAGTGGAACATGAAGGTGATGTTGGAAAACAGAATTTTCAAAGATCATAACTGAGAAGTGTTCATAGCTGCAAGCACATTGGCTAGCAATTCTCAGTCCAGGCTGTTGACTCCTCTGTGGTTTGTCTTATGCTGAGTTGTGGCACCGAAGCAAACTGCTAATTATAAAAGGCAGAGAAGCCTCCTCAGGGCTCACCTGTACCTCTCCTTTGCTCCTCTTTGGCAGATGCTGCCCCAGAGCCTCACAAACTCTGCTCCAAGGGTACAAAGGGCTCTCACAACTCAGCTCTTCAGTAGAGAGCTCTCATGCAGTGCAACTTACCAAGGATCAAATATCAGCTCCCAGGCAAAACAAATCTAAAACAAGTGGGATTAAAAACACCAGGTTAGAGGAAATGTTACTGCTTGAAAACATTTCTTATAGTGTGTGCACATGTGCAGCGTCTAGCCCTACATATATTTTCTTTTCCTGTATATACCTCTGTACGGTATGACAGGAAGAAACTGATAGCAAAATATTAATTAAGAACATAATTAAAAATATACTGCAACAAAAGGTATGTGGTCTTTCTCTCGCAGAATATCTTATTGTTCCATACTTACCCTTCTTGTGATGGTACAATGCTTACATAAAGCGACATCCTGACATGGGGGACTGCTGCTGGCCTGCTCCATTGACCCTGGGAAGCAATACTTCTGAGTGGCATGAAGAAATCTCAGGTGGCCCCATCCAGGACTTGAATAGAACCTTTGCCCAGCACAGACACGCTGTATGTTCCCTATTCATTAGTCATTTATTACCATTTTGGTAGCCTTCCTACCAGTGAGCAATTGAAAACTTATGAAATTTCAACTTATAGAATTTTCCAGTTAATATTAAACAGTTAACTGTGGTCTAAAATGACTGAAATCATATGAAGTGAAACCATGAATAAGGAAGAGATGCTGCTGTGTGTATAGGCAAAAAAGGTTATTTATTTACATTCTTAAGTTTTCCTACATGTGTATGTTGTATGTTGATATTGCATTGAATCTGCAAAAAGGTTTTGATAGACTGTTTTCTTTTTCACAATTAAGCCCATCAGTCCATGAGCATGGTACATTCTTTCATTTTAGTCCCTTCCACAATCTACTTCTTTGGAGACTTAAAGTTATCATTGTGGATGTCTTTACCTCCTTGGTTATTCCAAGATGCTTTATTTTATGTGATGTACATGGGAATGTATCCATAGTCTCTTTCTCAGCACGTTTATTGTTGGTGAATAGAAAAGTTACTGATCTTTCTAAGTTGATTTTGTATGCTGCTACTTGGCTGAAATTGTTGTTTCTAGACATTTTCTGGTAGAAGTTTTGGGATCTCTTATCTCTTATATATAATGTTGTATCATCTGCAAATAGGCATAATTTGACTTCTTCTTTTCTTATTTGTGTCTTTCCCTTTTCTTCCCTTGCCTTAGTGGTTTAGCTGAGGCTTCAAACACTATATTGAACAGGGGTGGGGATGGTGGAAAGCCCTGTCTGGTTCCTGATTTCAGTGGGATGACTTTGAGTTTTTCTCCCTTTAGAATCATGTTAGTTGTGGCTTTTATCATACATAGCCTTTGTTGTATTGAGGTGTGTTCCCTCCAGTCCCACTCTCTCTACGACTTTCATCATGAAGGCATGTTGGATTTTGTCAAAGTCTTTTCTGCACCTCTTGAGATGATCATGTGATTTTTCTCTTTAAACTCTTTTATATGATTTATTATATTTTTGTGTATATATGTTGAACCACCTTGCATTTACAGGACAAAGCCAACTTGTCATGGTGGATGATCTTTTTGTTATGTGTCAGTATTGGGGTTGCTGCAGCAATGTTGCATTTAAAGAAACACGGACTTCCTCTTGGATTTGTTTGATCAAGAGCAAGCCCGAATTCAAATTCTCCAGTCTTCTCTCTGTGTCATTTGTCTGTTTCCACGCTGTGGTTACTGGTCTGCCTGTTTGTCTGTGTCTGATCTGTCTGTCCCTGGCTCTGTCTGATGCACTGTGCCTGTGTTGGTTGTGCCCGTGTCTGCCTGTGCGTGAGTCTGAATCCCTGCCTGTGTGTTTCTGTGTCCCTAATGAAGGGCTTTGCTCGCTACATAACAACACCGAAAGCGTGGCATGGGTGAGATACTTTTTTACAGCGATCTTTCACACAGTATTTCAAGGGAAGTAGTTACTTTACTTACACAGCTGACCCAGAACATCACTCAAAACAGCAAACAGATGCTATCAACCTATATACTCACATTGCTTCCAATATTTATGCGATACTTATTTCATTTAAGGTTGCTTCCAACCTATTGGCTGCTTTCAGCAAATGATTACCACAACACACATTACTCTGGATAAGGGAAATGGAGCAGTGTGCAAATTAAACCTAAGCTTTTGGCATAGCTTGTAAAACTGCATGGAAAATTCAAGAAATAGTAAGGTTGCTTACACTGTTCTCTTCAAAGCATGAAAAACTTAAGCAGGCTGAGTAAACAGTAGGGCAGTAGGTTAAGTACATAATTTTAAATGATTCTGTTGTAAGGTCAGAGATATTTTCAGAAAAAATGTATCATTACAATTTGTAAATATTTTAGGGAGGCTTTTTAGATCTGTGTTCATCAGGGAAATTGGCCTGTAGTTTTATTGTTGTTGTGTCTTTACTTCCTTTTAGTATTATAGTAATACTGGATTTGTAGAGAAGTTTGGAAGTTTCTCATGTTTCTACTTTTAAAAATAATTTAGTTTTTTTTTTTGTCTTAGTAATGACTCCTATTCTGATGGGGAGAGATGGAATTTTAATTTAGTTTTAATTTACATTTCTTTGATGGTGAATTAAGCATTTGTATATATTTATTGACCATTTGTAATTCATCTTTCAACAACTGCTCATTCCTTTACCTTAATTGTGTTGTATATTCTCTTGTTTATTATTTAGTTTTATATTTTTATATATCATATTTCAGACGTATAGTTAGAAAACACCTTTTCCCATTCTTCAGGCTGTCTCCCTCCTCAATTAACTGTTTTGTTTTGTGTTTTTGCAGGGCAGAAGACATTTTTAAAAATTAAATAACGTGTGTGTGTGTGTGTGTGTGTGTGTGTGTGTGTGTGTGTGTGCATGTGTATACAATGAGTACAAAGCACACATGTGGAGGTCAGAGAACAAAGCATGGCACTGATTCTCTCCTTCCACCATGTAGATCCCAGTGATTGAACTCTGGCTGTTAAGCCTAGCGGCAAGTGCCTTTCCTTAGCTGCTGATCCATCTTGCTGGCCCAAGACTTAATTAATCTTATGAAGTCCTGTTTGTCACCTGTTGCCACAGTTTCCTGAGTGACTTGAGTCCTTGCTGATTCCTCTATCTTGAACTGTTTTCCTACCCTTCCCTCTAAAGTTTTCTGTGTTTCAGGTCTTGCATTAACGTGTTTGATGTATTTGGAGTCGATTTTTGCAAAAAGTGAGATACAGTTTCATTTTTCTACATGTGGCTATCCTGTTTTCCCAGCAACATTTGTCAAAATACATTCCTTAATGTATTTTGGGCATTGTTGTCAAAGACCAAGTAAAGGTGGTTGTTGGTGTATGCTTTACATATGGGTCCTTTATTCTATTCCATCGATCTACACGTCTGTTTCTGTTACTACGACTCTGTGGTGCGACATGAAATCAAGTCGGTAATGCCACCATCACTGTTCTTTTTGCTCAGGTTGCTTTGGCCGTCAGATCTTTTGTGCTTCCACATGAATTTTAAGATGTGTCTTCTATTTCTGTGAAGAATGGCATTAGGATTCACTGAGCCTATAGATTGCTTTTGATTTTCTTGCTATCTGTCCTTCTGATCCACAAGCATGAGAGGTCTTCATATCTTCCAGGGTCTTCTTTAATTTGTCCTTTCAGCATTTTAAAGTTTTCAGTGTGAAGTCTTTACATCCTTAACTGGGGTTATTTTAAGGCAATTGTGAATGGAATTGTGTAACACGAATTGCTAAATGGTCTTATTAATAAAAAACCCAGATCCAGATATTGGGATAAAAGCTGAAAGATCAGAGAGGCAGAGCAGCAAGCCACCAGTTCTTATCCCTATGAAATCCTCCACTGAAAGAGAGTGAGCTCCTCTCTCCACCCTGCCTTATCACTGCCTCTCTCGGCCCAGCTCAATCACTTCCTGTCTGTCTGTACAGACCTCCAGACCTCTATGGTTAACTAGTGACTGGTTCCTCCTTCTGATTTTCAGGCAAGCTTTATTTGTTAGAGGACAAATAAAATATCACCACAGAATTGTTTCCTTCCTTTCATTTTCAGCCATTTTGTCACGAGTATACAGGTAGGCCACTGTTTTTTTTGTTTTGTTTTTTTGTTTTTAATCTTGTCACTTAGCTGAAGCATGTTCACCAGTTCTTGAGTTTCTTGGTGGAGTCTTTAGGTCTCTACTGAAGAGTCACAGCTTCTGCAAATAAGAATACTTCATTGCTGTGAATCATGGGGTTGCTCTGGTCCAGCTGCCTCCAGAGGCACTTGTCATAGGCTTTTCAGGTTGGAGTTCATGGCTCCTGGGACACTGTGTGCTTTCCAGTTCCTGAGAAACCAAGGCACTCCCACAGGCAGTGGAGCATTCAGGCCACTTGTGTGTCTCTGTGCTTCCGTACAAGTCAGTGAAGCATCTAGAAACTTGGCAGAGCAATTAGTATTAGACATTAGTCTTATGAGAGTAGCCTGCAGCTGTCATTATATTCTAACAACTGCCACTGTATCCTGCTTCATAAGTGTATAAAAAGTCTGGTCACTTGAAATAATCCTGCCTCAGCCTCAGTCTTGCCGAGACTCCTCCAACCAAGCCTGACTTTCATTCCACAGACCATATCAGGAGACTCTGGCTTACTGTGGATATCGCTCTGTATAAATAAAATACTGATTTGTAGTGGGTAGCCAGATTTTAGCATGTGTTTCTTGCTTGATATTGTTCGCATTGATTGTAGTTCCATCTTATCTAGGTCATTATCCCTCATTACTCCTGGACAATATTTGATAACCATTCCTTTGTATACAGTCTCGTATTAGGTTAGAACCTTCTTATTTAGACAAAAGGGGGAGATGTAGTGGGTAGCCATTCCAGCTTTGACCTGGAAGTTCCAACCCCCATTGAGGCTTCGGTAACTGTCACGCCTACAAGGCCAGGCCAAGGGAGGACGCTGAAGACCCAAGATCCAGATGCACAGGCTCTCTTGGTTCCTGGACACTGGACGCTGGAGGTAGACCAAGCAGAGTTCTCCAGAGAACACCGCCGGACTGCGCCACACCTTTCCCAGACCCTGTTACCTATCCCTTCACTTGTAAGTTACCCCACAAAATAAACCTCCCTTTTAACTACATGGAGTGGCCTTAATAATTTCACCAATACTGATTGGCCATTAGTCAGGCAGGAAGTATAGGCGGGACAAGCAGAGAAAAGAATTCTGGGAATAGGAAGGATGAGTCAGGAGATGCCAGCTCGCCATCCAGGGAGCAGCATGTTATGGCAAAAAGTAAAGCCTCGGAACACATGCAAACATATAGATTAACAGAAATGGGCTAAGTTTAAGTGTAAGAGCTAGTTAGTGGTAGGCCTGAGCTAATGGCAGAGCAGTTTAATTAATATAAGTTTCTGAGTGATTATTTTATAAGTGGTTGCAGGGTCCATGGGGCTGGGCAGGACTGGAGAAAACTTCAGCTACACTGGTTTGGTAAGTGAGCGCTGGTGCTTACAGGTGATGCCAAACAGAGACCTGAAATACGGGAATTTAAGAATAAGAAAAAGAAAAAAATTAAGGTGGCAAACTCTTGGTAGTGGTGCACACACAAGTATGATAAATCAGGAGATTAATTCATTACAGATAAAAGGGACAGGCAGGGTCAAAGGAGCGACGTTTGTTTGCAGAAGTTTTGCAAACTTCATTGCTGGCAGAAGGAGTTGAAGCGAGACACCATCAGCTGATGAAACTCCTGGAGTTCATTAGCAAACTTCAGCATTCTTTCCCTGAAGAGGGATCTCTGGATCCCAGAGCTTGGTCCCAACTAGGAAGAGTAATTCAAGGAGAATTAGATGCAAGAGGACCAGAGAAAATTCCTAGTGAATGCTTTTCAGCTTTGGAAACAAACAAACAAACCAAAAAAGTAACTGATAAACGTGATACAGTTAAAATTAAAAGTGAAAGTGATCAGGAAAAGGTGGAACTAAGACTGGGAATAGAAGAAGAGTTAGAACCTGAAGACATAGTGTCCACTTTCTCTCTTTGTGATGAAGTCGGCTGTCACCCGCCTTGTGTTGATCCTGCCCTTCCCCATCCTGCTCCATTCCCTCTGCTCCTAACACCTATCCATCCAGTGCAATTCCTGCTAACAAGGAGACTTTTCACAGCTTTGCTTCTTCATCTCTTACTGAGGTTATTAAGGAAGTTCTTCAACTCCTGATGAAAGAATTAGTCCCTTATAAACCATGATATAGGTATCTGATGCAAGAGACTCTGGAGATGGGAGGTGACATGGGAGGATCTCTCTTTTCCCAGTGAATGAAATACCTGATCCTAGTAACTCAGGGCAGTGAGTTAAAAATTATATACCCACTTCACTGAAGACTCTTAAGGATCTTAAGCAGGCATATGCTCAACATGGGCCAGCTGCTCCCTTTACATTGTCTCTCATTGATTCTATTTCTGAAGAAGCTTTTCTTCCTTCTGATTGGAGAATCTTAGCAAAAGCTTGTCTTACTAGGGGTGAATATTTACTATGGAGGACTGACTATTCAGAAAGATTTCAGGGCCCAGCTATTAGAAATCAACAAAATAATGTGCCTATAACTTTTGAGATATTAGTAGGAGAAGGCGATGTATGGCGATGCTCAATGACGGATTACATGTCCTCCTGAGGCTTATGGGCAAATAAATACTTTGGCCCTGCAAGCATGGTGTAAGTTGCAGATTTCGGAAGAAAGACAGAGGAACTTTTTAAAATTAGACAGAGGCCTGATGAGCCATATCAAGATTTTGTTTCTCATCTTTTGCAGGTGGTTAGTCACCTGATGGCTGATGGAGAGGCAGGGGCTCTTATTGTCAAGGAACTATCATATGAGGATGTTAACGCCGCATGCCAGACTGCCATTCATCTCTTTTGAAAGAAAGGAGATATTAATGACTCCATCTGTCACTTTGTTTTTGTATACTAAAGGGTTATCTCTGGCTTCAAGGGCTGGTGGTGCCTCAACTACATGGTAAATTTGTTGCTACTTCTTTAAAGAGAGCTAAAAAGATGTTTCCTCTTGCTTTTATTATACATTATATGGATGATACTCTGCATTCTGCTGAAAATAACAGAATTCTGGAAGATTTGTTTGCTGAAGTAAAAATTGGATTAACCTGTTATGGATTGATTATAGCTCCTAAGAAAATTCAACATACTACTCAAATCTTATATTTAGGAAAGTTGATAAAGTCTTCAGTGATTGCTCCTCAAAGAGTAGAAGTCAGGGAAAACACCTTAAAAACTCTAAATGGTTTCTAAAAACTGCTAGGGGAGTTGAATTGGTTTAGAGCTAGTTAAAAATTCCCACACCACACCTGCAGCCTTTATTTGATGTTCTTAAGTGGAATCATAATCCTTCATCTCCTGGAGAACGGACTGAGCCTGTGTGCACAGCATTGCAGCGTGTGAAAAATGTGCGGAGGAACGCTCAGCTTCCCCGTGTCTGTGCGGAGGAACGCTCAGCTTCCGCGTGTCTCTGCGGAGGAACGCTCAGCTTCCCCGTGTCTCAAATCCCTGTGCTGATCCTTCATTGTTAGTTATCCCTTCTCCCAACATCTCCACAGTGTTGCTCTGGGACAAGAGACCAAGATATTTCTGGGATGAGAGACACATCTCACTATCAGCCCAAACAATGTTATCACTCCCTATTGGCTTCTGGTTACTTGATAATTCTGGGCAGGTCTCACACAGAGCAACTATTTGGACAACAGCCACCAAAAATTTGTATTCCTTATGATAAAAATGCTGGAATTTTTGATGACTACTTCAGCTGAGTCAACACTGACTTTTTCTGTATATCCTTTTCAAATTGATAATTACTTTTCTTACAGCAAGCTTACTGATTTTGCATCAAAACGTGCTATTTTATTTCCTAAAAGTACCAAGCTTCAGCTGATGCCCTCTGCAATGTAGGATTTGTCGATGCCACAAGAGACAGTAGGATGCCCTGGTTTCTAAAGACGCTTCATTGATTTTTACTCACTCAGGTGCTTCTGTATAACAGATAGAATTATGCATGATTTACATTGCTTTACACCATTACCCTCAACCTATGAACTGATTTTCTGGTTCACAATATGCAGTCCTGGCAGTACAGCACCTAGAAACAGAATGGATCCCTTCCCCAGGCACCTCTATCCATGATTTATTAATTCAACAGGAATTGTAGACGTAGAAAATCCAGATTATTTTGGCCATATTAGGTTACAGTCTATTCTTCTAGGACCTTTGTCTGAAAGTAATGCAAGGCACATTCCTCTTGAGAGCTCTCTTTTCCTAGGATCTAACAACCTAAGGGAAGTATGAGAGCCTCAAGCACACTTTCATCCATATGATTCAGCACCCACAAAAATGTTCTTCACTAATTCAAGAGCAACCACACTGGATATTTAAGCAATGCCCTTCACGTGTAAGAGTTGATATCATGCCTCTACCCTCTTATGTCATGACTCCCAAAGGATTATTGACAAGTCATATGTGGCAATTCATGTCCCCAGTGTTGGGAAGTTAAAATATGGTCATGTCATTGTGGATACTTATTCATTGCTCATTTTTCTGTTTATCGGGAGAAGCAGTTAAAAGATGTTATCATCTTTTGACTCAGGGCTTTTGCTATTTTAGGTCCCTGAAAAGTATTGAAAACTGATAATGGTCCTGCATACACTGCCAAGCCTTTTCAGAAATTTTGACATTATGCTGTAACCCACACCACAGGTATTTCATATAACCCTCATGGTGAATCTATGTGGAAAGAGTTGATTGACAACTTAAGTATTATTCAGAAATAAAGGAGGGGGAAAGGCTATTCCTCATGATATTTTATCTTCTGTTTCACATACTTTAATTTTTTTTTTAAATTTGGGCAAGGATGGCCTTCCTGCTGCAGAACATTTTGGGGACCCCTCCAAAACAATTCAGGGTCACAGTCCTTTGGAGAGATGTTATGTCAGGCCAGTGGAACACACTGGAACTGAGGCTATGTTTGTGTTATTTCCTCGGGGTGCTAGAAACTGGTGTGGATATCTGAAAGACTGACTGCCTATGGAAGATGTACAAAGAGGTTCAAGAATGTCTAGAGAGGCTTCACCTGAAGAAAAGAAAGCAAATGGGGTGATTTTGAACAAGGAAAGGATTGGCTTGATGCATGTGTCCTGTAAAGAAGATGGTTGGGATGTGGACTTGGAATTCATCGGTTTGTATGTGAAAGGCGTATTTGCATATGACTTGTTTTTTCACTCTGGGAATTAACTAACTGTGTTAGGAACAGTCTCTCCAGCCTGCAGGAACCCCAAATGTCAAAACATCATAAAATAAAAAAAAGCCTTATTCCAAGTTCTTACTGTACAATGACCATGTGTTCATTTATAGTTAGTTCAATCTATCTTTGCTGATCAAATTTTCACAAGGAAGAATTCCTCTTAAAGTGACCAAAGCAATCAAGTTTCCAGGCTGCTGCTGGAACATACCAAGAAATGTTATGTAACAACACAGCATTAGGAGAAAGGATAGCAAGTATATCCCCAGGAGCCATTCAGCAGGCAAGTCACCTGCTGTCAGGCTACTCCACCATCCCCAGCAGCATCAGAGGACCCTGGAGGCACAGGCTCCACCTGGACCAATTGGAGGAAGAGTAGCTGGCCCCCAGAGGCACAGACACCACCTGCACCAATTGGAGGAAGAGTGGCTGGCCCCCAGAGGCACAGACACCACCTGCACCAATTGGAGGATGAATCAACACTTGTACCTATAACTGCCCCAAACCCAGATGGGTAGACAGCAGTGTAAGAACATTCAACAACATAAAGAGCAATGTGGCACCACCAGAACCCAGTGGTCCTACAACAACAAGACCTGGACATCCCAACGCAGATGAAACAGAAGAAAATGACCTCAAAAATAACTTTATGAAGATGATAGAGGCCCTTAAAGAGGAAATGAAAAATGACCTTAAAGAAATGAAGGAAAAGAAAAACAAAAAATTGGAGGAAATCAATAAATCTCTTAAAGAAAGCCAAGAAAAAACAATCAAACAGGTGAAGGAAACAGTTCAAGATGAGGCAATAAAGAAAACACAAACCAAGGAAATTCTGGAAATGGAAAATCTGGATAAATAAACA